>JASSUY010046542.1:0-17147 GCA_032466535.1 Forpus xanthops | reverse complement strand
CCAGAACTGCACACAATACTCCAAGTGAGGTCTCACGAAAGCAGAGTAGAGGGGCAGGATCACCATCCTCGACCTGCTGGTCATGCACCTTTTGATGCAGCCCGTGATACAGTATAGTATAAGCCTTTAAAATGTCACCGTAGTTAGCTGTTTATGACAATCCTATGAGAAGTGTAGAATGATAAGCTTGTTTTTTTCCTTGCACCAGTATTCTTGTTTGATTGTAACTGTAGAGTTGCTGGCAAAGATTCTCTTGTTATTTTGTTCTGAATAAGCTTTTGATTATGTTTATTGTTTGTAGGTTTTGGGTTGGGTTTTTTTGTTTGTTTTTGTTACTTTTAACTATAGAAATGTGAGAGTTAAAACCAGTAGTCTCTTAGGTTCAGATTTCGATGAGCTACTTTCCATTTTTGGAAATGCTGCTTGTAATTCCTGTAAGCAAAGGTATCTATACCATATCCTGATATGCTTGCTGTTTGGCTGGACCAAGTCCACCTGTGTTTCACCTTTTTCTTGCCTTTGAACTGTAGTACTTGGGTTTGGAGAAGCAAGAGCGCTTGCTCTATGTGAGTACCTACACACTTGTTGTAGGCATCACCATTGTGTGGTGGTTGCTTCAATTAAACTAAGTGGTTTTCCTGATAACTTTCTTGTGATTTGGTCACTGATCTTATTAGGAAGCTGTTCATACAAAATTCTTCATTGTGTAGTACTTGGCAGCATATTTTGATATTATTCCTACTAGAGCAAGTTTAGAGACAAAAGTGGTTTGGTCACTTTATATTCAACTTCTAATTACTTTTTAATACAAAGTTACTTTTCAGCAGACTATCCAAGTAAAATGTCTTGGTTTAAGTTTCTGTCAGGACAAATGCTTTAAATGTTAGAAGCTGGTGTTTATGATTAAGCCTATTATGTCATGGAGACTGCTGGAAGTTTATCTCCTGTGATGCTCAGAATCTTAATTTTGGTGGGACTCTTAATGATTACTGGTGTCTCAGTAACATTTTGTACTTGCAAGGAAGTTTGTTTGCAAAATTTGAGCAATGTTATGAATGTCTTCCTGTTGTTTCACTCTCTTATGTTGTTAAGGCTGATTCTGATAGCTCATAAATAAAAAATAAACCTCTAGCCATCTAAACCTTTGCCTTGAGTACTTTTATAGTATGAAATACATGTAAATAAGATTATAATATGGCCTAGTTAAGTTTTACTAAAAAAAAAAAAAAATCCTGGTAAGGTTTTATTTTAGTCTAGGTTGTAGAGATAATTAATACCTAAACCTCAGAGAGTGTGTATATATATACATATATATATATGTATTTTTTTCCCATTCAGCCTGTCATACTGCAGATCTTTTCCCAAGAGTTTTAAAATAGAGCAAACTTAGATCTCTTTCCTAAGGATAAGATCAATAGCTTGATTAGCATATATTTGTAGTAATAAAAGTAATTGTTGACATGCTGAGGTAAACAGAATTTGAGGAACAGCTAAACAAAGAGCTTTATTTAGTTCAAGATCTGTTGATACCTTTGGTCATTGTTCTCTTTGGGAAGTGGCTTTCAAGTTACATGTCTAACCCCTGTTTAAATTTCAATCTCACTAGTCTCCTTTGATATGCCAACTCTGGTAGCTCTAAGAACACTGAGTGTGAGCAGAGTGGAGTAACTGAATGAAGCTGAAAGACTTGTTCTCCTAAGTAGTTCACGAATGGTTTAGGAAGAATATTGTCTGTGATTGCCTTGCATTTGAATAGACTGAAAACAAATGGAGTGGAAATCCATCATCAGTCTCTTATTCATTTTGTAAGTGTTATACCTTCTCAAAATAAAGAAGTTTTGTGATAAGTCTTTTTTTTTTTTTTTTTCCCCTGGGAATTTGTGGCCATTGAGACAATGCCAGTAATTATCATCCATTATTTAAAAGAAGGTTGAAATTTCCCATCATTGTATCAACTTTTTGGGGAAACAAGGGGCTGAAATTCATTTGAATCTTTTACCAATGTATTCAAGATAGCATGAAGGAACAATTAAACTATGGGAGTGAATGTATTAAGAATAATACTGATTGTGTTAGACAGGTGGAAATAAATCCTGTACGTTAAACCTGGAATAACATTTACTAGTAAATCAAATTGTGGAACAATGAAAGTTAGCTGAATAACCAGCTGTAGAGTATTACTTCAGTAACTGATGAGACAGAACTCTTCAGAATTCTGTATGGGCAGGAGGAAAAAAAATGGGAGAATATACCAGTGTTAATTTTCTTTCCTTCATCCCACACGTTCTGATGACATTTGCATGTTAGATGTCTCAGTCCTCTAATATAGGCTGCAGCTTACTGACAATTACATTAGGGTAATATTGATTGTAAAAAGTGAAAATACATTATTTCATATCTGTTTTCTCTCAGTACTTTGAAATCATTGCAAATCCACAAATCAGACTACTCAAACCACAGCTTACTGTGGCTTGGCTGTGATTGGGTTATTTGTTGGTTGTGATTGGGGTTTTGTTTGGAATTTTTTGTTAATCCTCACTAGGAATTAAAACTTTTCATCTGATGGTGATATTTGTCCTCTTCCTTGCCTTTCAAATTTGGTAATGCTGTATCAGTTGGAGAACTGTCCTGGTTTCATCAACAAAAGAAGGATTTTTAGATATGCTATGGCAATTGCTTCAGCAACTTCTTTTTTTTCCTGAAACTAGCACCAAAAATTCCTTAAAATACTGCTTACTGGACCATCTAAAAATGGGTTCAAACTGATTTTCCACTTGTTGCTGTTACTTGTAGGGTTAAAATAAAGTCATGAGTGACAGCATCTATTGACAATGTAAATGATAGAGTAGTGGTTATAATGATGTGCTAGCACACCGGGAGGAAGTGAATTGGTGCAGTTTGCTGCTGATCACACTAGCAGACACGTACATGTCGGATCCTGTACCACCTACGTGGTTTTCTGTAGAACGTGATGTAGTTGCAAGCCTTGGTGGGAAAATGGATTCAGAGGAGCAACACAACAGGCAGTTCAGGTGTTCCTAACATGCTCATATAATCTTGCTTGGTGAAGAGCGTGTTCATTTTGAATGCAGCTCACTCTAATGTCTCTCTCATTTCTAACATATATAATTTGAACATTTGAGCGATCATATAGATCAGAAAATGGGTCAGTCTCGTTTAATGTGCAAAATGACCAATGATAGATGCTAAAAGAGAAACCTAGTAATGAAATAAGCATAAAATGATAATTCTTCAGAATTCTCTTTCTTGCCTCCAAGAATTTGCAGTACAAGGATTTTTGGGCCATAGATGGTATTTCTGTTCAATTCATTAATCCTTAAGAAGGAAAGTACATATGGGAATCCGTATTTGTTTACACCTCTTTCACTGGTTTTAGTGTTATGAGAAAGCATAGCTTTGTAAAATAAAACATGACATGCTGATTAAAGACAATGCTTTCCTTTTGCATCCTTATAGTAGTCTAAAATGCACCTTTATTACATTGACACTTGTGTTTTTGAGGAAAATACAGAAATTAGTAAAAACTGGAGAGTTGAATTTAACTAAAACTAAATCGCTTCATCCATCATCTGCTCTGCCCATTATTTTCACAGCAGTCACAAATAGTACTTGTGCTACTCACTTGGCTGTTTGTGCAGTCATAAACTCTTTTTTTTTTTTCTCATGCTGGTTGCCAAGCAACTATTTTTATATTTCATGCCTTTTGCTGCAGACATTAATTTCTATCCTGTTCTTGTGTTTATTATATACTAAAGAAACATTTATAGAGGAAAATGAGGACACTTGTAAGGAGAGAAAAAAAAAAAAAATTGGGAACAATCCAGGAGAAAGAACTCATACAGTCATTTCACAGAGAATCAAAATACTATCTTCCACCATGTGCAATATCAAATGGGAACTTACTAAGAATTAGTCTTTATGGAATATATCAAATATCCAAAAGTTAAGTGACTGGAGAACTGGCATTTGACTAGTATTAGGGACATGCTTCCCCTAGTCCTTTCTTCCTTTCTATTCTCTGTCTGTGGTTTAGATGTTTTGTACTGGCACATAGCTACAGAGTTCTTCATGCCCTCTAATATATGTATGTCCTCATTGCCCCTAAAACTGTCATGCATAATTCCCAACTTCAGTTTAAATAAAAAAAAATTCTTTCAAGCAGATCAGTGATTAAGAAAATTAATTCTTTTTATAGTCACAGTTTAACTTGGATGATTTTTTTTTTTCTGACACTGAATTGGTTTCCTCCCCTGGAGAAGAAGGAAAAGAAAATGTCTCAATAGAAATAGTATTGCTTTGTTGAAGCTATTATTAATACTACTTTTTTCGATCTGGTTATTATAGTAGCTATGGTCAATTCAAATGATGAACCCCAAATCATTTGGGTGTTTTTGCAACTGTGTAACAGCAAGGCAAACTGGATCAGCTGTAGTTAGTGAAAATTATTAATATATAAATCATATTCAGCAACTGATTTAGTTCTTTGTGCATAAGAAGTGTTGACTAGTGAATATACTTCGTAAGCTGTTCTCTCGTCTTTGCAAATTGTAGTAAGAATGACTGGTAAATTGAGAAATATGTATAGGTAGAGGTTGCACTTGACAATTTTGAAATTATTTTTAACATACTCTAGTGGCTGGGAAGTAAAACATCAATAAAAATGCTTACATCTTTTCAAAGACCTTTATGACAATGCATTTATCCTCACAATGCCACTGGGGACAGTAGACAAGTATTAGCATTTCTGCTTTACAAAGAAACTGAAATCATGTTTGTTTGATACAACAGAACTGCTAAATGTCAAAGGCAGGATTACTAACCTAGTCCTTTGAGTTTATCTTTCATGGGGATAATCTTTACTGGTGAAATAGTAAGCTTTATTTTTGCTGTTGCGCAGTAGTATACTACAGCTGAGGAAAAGTAACTTCCAAGATAATTCTTTTTTTTTTTCTGATTCTTAGTGTTTGCAGCTAACCTTCACATTTTAAGGGATGACTTCTTTAGCCATGATTGCTGTTTATCTAATCTAAAGTATTTTGCAGTCATAAAATCTAACAAGACTATTTTGTTTTGATAGTTCAGTTTACAGTGATGATATAGAGCAAATAGGCTAGTGATTCTGCCTAAAGAATGTATTTCTGTATCTCTTTATATGAGAAGCACCTTTACTGGTAATGTACTAGTTGAGTATAAAGGAGTAATTAATGCAAAAAAAAAAAGATATTTAAGTATAGGAATTGCCTCTAATGGTGACTGTGGCAGAATTGACCCAAACACTGTAGCTGTTTACTGTACTTGAATTTCTGCTCCCTGCCACATAATTGAAGGCTGTCCTTTAGCAATGTAGCTGTCTGTGAATGTGAAAGAGCAGGGCGCTGTGGAGGTACTCTGCCAGCCATCCTTCTCAGCTGCCTGAACCATCTCCCAGAGCTGGCAGTGGGGAACTGAACTGTGTGTTACCAAACATCATACAGAGTGATGATATACCAAAAGGCATATCATCATACTGTCTTTCCATAGCTTTTCTTTTTTTTATCTTTTAAAGTACGGATGACAGAAAACTGATGATGGAGTATGGAAGGATCTGTGCACATAGGGAAGTGTGCTAGCAGTCTCTGTGTAGCAAAAAAACCCAAAGTGCTTAAACATCTGAATGGAATATATATATATATATATATAATTTTCCAGTCTATGTTGATACGTGAGCTACATTTTTCTGAAATAAGCATTATGAACAAAACTGCATAAATCTATAGAATGAAAGATATAATTCACTGCAGTCATTAAAAGATTTCTTTAAAAAAAAAAAAATGAAATATTCATGCTGCAACAAAGAGGAAAACTTGTGCAGTAGATGCCAGAAAGCATGTAACTTCAAAAAGGAATAATGTTGTTTTAAAAAATGCCATCATGGAAGTCTGCAAAAAAGTGCATTTATGTTTTCAGTAACACCTACCACGATCTGTCCTTCTGCTGCATTTGTACATTAATTAATGCATGATAAAGATGTAACTGCCAAGGTAGCTGATCGAATACTGTGCCTCCTTTGGGGGTATATTCAAATTGCTTTTGCTCCTCTCCCTAGAGGTAACACAAAATACGTAAGTACAGTCTATCTGAAAGACAGTCTCAGATTCTGTTTCACCTCCATTTAGCTATGTAATACAAGGGTTTCATCTTTTGGGTACTATTGCTTTGATTTCTGCAGGAGACTGTACCAACAAATACCAATTAGCTAATGGCTTACTGGGAAGAAATTCTTGCTTTCTCTTTGGGGAAAGAACCAGCAACATTCAAAAAAAAAAAAAAAACCAGGGGTTTCCCCACACTGTTTTGGGCTTACTGCTTCTGTTTGACCTGCCTTCCACTTGCTTTCTCAGGATCTGCAATTTTCTGCAGCTCACTAATAGTGCCCAGAGAGGATCATGGATTCAGTCAAAGCAAGTTTGGAGTGGTTATTGCAATGTGGCTAGTGCTGTCTTGTTTTGCTGACATTCTGTTGTGTAATAAGGTGGTTCCACTTTTAATTCTGCAGGATACTGACAAAGCAAAAACTATCTCTTCTAAAAGTAGAATAACTTCTTAAATAACTAGTTTGAAAGCAAGCACTTTGCTAGAGATTGTGATGTTCTAATGGATTTCCTCTCACATCCAGTAATCAGCTGGAAAATAATGTGATTTAGGAATCATTACAAGCTAAAATCTGTTAGTCTATCAATTTGCCTGTAACAAATAATGCAGGAAGTAACATCCTGGTGAAAAAGGCTAATTGAAAAAAGTGTAGCACATAATTTGTTTGCAGTATTCTAGACAACAGTTGAATAGAAGCACAAAAGAGATTAAGGAGATTAACCCTATTGTCTAGAATTACATGTGTTCAGATATTAATATATCCTTGATTTAATGAAGAAAAGTAAGGTCTTAAAAATAAAAATGACCTACAGGTGACTTAGTCCACTGTTATAACTGTTCCAGTTACCAGAAAATTATCATGCTCTTTCTAACAAATGTCACTTATTTGGTGAGTGCAGTTTCAATTATGTCTGCAAATGTATTAATAGTCTCACCCTGGCTATAATCTTACTTTCCTGGTGACTACTGTGCCTAGAAGAAGCTCTCCTAATGTTTTTTTCTTCCCATGCAATCTTCACACTGCTGACAGTTGCCACCACTCAGGTTTACTGCCCAATGCTGGGTACTTGCACCTCCAGGATATCTAGGTACCAGCATTTTTTCTTCCCTTTACAGGGTCTTTGGATTTAGGAGCATTTTAACGTGATCTTGTATTATAAAGAAGATCATAGATGTCTGGAGATGAAAACCTGTTCATAGCCATCAAAGTTGTCCTGGGTTCAGCAGCAGCAGTCATTTTTCCTTTTTCATAGTAGCTGGTGCAGCACTGTGGTTTTGGTTTTTGGCTTGGGAACAGTGCTGATGATACCAGTGTTTATAGTTATGGCTTAGAATGTTTAGGCTGGCCAAGGACTTTCTGAGTTTCATGCTCTGTCAGGGAGGAGGGGAAGCCGGGCGGAAGCAGAGACAGGGCACCTGACCCAAAGTGACCAAAGAGGTATTCCATACCACAGCACATCACGCCCAAGACGTAGAGACCCCAGAAGGGAGGGGGGGCAGGGGGAGGGGCACTGTGTGGTCAGACTTGGTATGAGGTAATGGGTGTTATAATTTCAGACTCAAATTAAATATATAATATTTTATTGCCAAATGCACAATCAGCAAGCCACAATAAGCAAAGACAGTGCTGGGCGGCTGAGGAGTCTCTCCTCCAACGGTGCACCAATTTGTCTTTTTGTTTGTTCTTTTATACAGTTTAGTTTCGTCTTCCAGGTAATCCCCTCCCCTTCTCAGAAAGGCCATCCCCTGTTGATTTCGTAACTTAAGCATGCGCAGTTTCATCCTCTTGGGGGTCTTGGGTGTCATGAAGATGAAGTTAGTAGTCTTCCTTGATGACCTTTTACCTACTTTGGGGGTTGAACTTTTCGCCTCCTTGTCTCAGCAGATGTGTGTATCAGGCTTTCTTGTTATCACTCTCTATATGCAGGTTCTATCTGACCTAGTTCCTTTAAGCAGGGTGTAACTTCACAAGAATTTGTTTATCTGTCTCTCACCAGGTTAAGTTGCACAACGCCCCTCACCTTATGCTTTGAGGAGCAAGGACTTACCCAAACTTTTCAGTCTTCCTTCTTTTAGCAAGTGTTTAGCTATTCCCTTAGGTAGCTTTAATGAAAAGACATTCTTCACTACCTATAACAATGGGGGTGCACAGCACTTTTGGAGTTGGTATGAGGTGATGGGGGCCACTGCTTGCTTAGGCTGAGTGGAAATTAGTTGGTGAGCTCTTGTATTCTTTCCTTGTATTTGCCTGTTGGTGAGCTCTTGTATTCTTTCCTTGTATTTGCCTTGTCATTATTATTACTGGTGGTAACAGTAGTGATTTGTGTTGTACCTTAGTTACTAAACTGTTCTTATCTCAATCTGTGGGAGTTGCATTCTTTCGATTCTCCTCCCCATCCCCCTGGGACTAGAGGAAGATGGGGGGGGTGAGTGAGCAAAACTGCTGAGGGCCTTAAACCACAACTATGCTGAAAGAAATTTCTGCCTTACAAATACAAAAAAGTAGCACTCATAGGCTTTGCAACCTCCTAATTTAAAAAGCTTTAAAATTGCTTTCCATTGCAGTTGTTCAAGTTCACTGGAATCAGAGATGAAGGTTCAGAGAGAGAGAGAACCCAAACCACATAAACACCTTAATCATTTTGAAGTACCACTAGCAGCTTTCCTCACCAAAAGCCCAGAGCTTTGACTGTACTGTTTTCCTATAAGAGCAGAAATATTTTGTCCTAATTTTCAATTATAGCACAGGTCAATGCTGAGCATAAATTTCTTATTCTAAATTCTTATTTCAATCACCTGTCTAACACAGGCTGTAGTGTCTTTCTCTTCCCCCACATTGGGATCCCCCAGTTGTTGATTTAAAGGGAACAAGTTTTATTGGTGTTCATCTGGAAGTGTTTTATCTACCTACTGCCATTGTTTTTCCTTATGATCAGTTTATGTGGATAGCCAACATTTGCACAACCCACTAAGATTTTTAATAAGACAGCCTTCACCATGGAAGTAGGCACTGCTTTAACTTTAAAAAATTCTAATACCCCTCAGTGAAGCCAGTAATAAACCAGGGACTACCCTTGAAATTATTTAACTATGTTAAAGGAAATGAGCTAGGAGCAAACTCACAAACACAGCTAAACAAAGTAAAATGCTATTGCAGACTTTTTCTCTGCAAAATCCAGATGTTTCCTTTTGTGCTGTTTCACATTCCAAATGCAGGAAAGCAGTTGATTACCAGATGCCAGCTACCCTACCCAAATAGCCAAGAAAGAAAGGGGGAAGTACATTGAATTTCCAAATGTAATGAGAACTGCATACCTGAATTACCTGATAAGCCAGGAACAGTCTTTAATTTAGAAATAAAATGCATAAAAATCAAAATCATAATTGCTGAGTGCTGATGCATAACAGGTCAGCAATGTATACTGACAGTCAACAAAAGAAGCCATGAGGCTCATTGAGGGTTTTGCAACCCAGTTCAAGAACTCCCAGATTTTGCATGGAGTGTCTTAACTAAACAGCTATATATCCAGATTTCCTTTCCACTATTCACTCTGTCAGAAGGAAAAGCTAAGTCATACCCATGGATAATAACTCTATCCCTTCTCTCTGAAAGGTACGAGATATAAATCAGGGTCTTACTGAATCTATTGTAATGAATGCATCAACTCAACACTGCATTTGCAAAGGTTGAAGACACACGCAGCCTGCCTCGACTAAACACATTAAATACTTTATCTACTTGTGTTACAAATAGCAGATATTTTCCACTCTGTCATCAAGGTCACCTGAGCCTCTATCCCTACATTAAGGAAGATTAGGTGCTGGAATTGCTGTTCTGGTGCAAAGTTGCTTCCTTTTATGAAGTAGAAAAAGCAGCAGGGCTCCCACAGTTGCACAAATTAAGCTGCACAGAACCATACGCCAGTTTGGAACCTCTCATTCATACCAGCTCATTACACAGGGAAGTCCCTGTTTACATCCACATTTGTTACTACCACCTGAAGATTAGATGTGTCACTGGTTTCCTATCTGCATCTCTTGAGAGAGCCCAAGAGATTAAAAGGCTGGAAATTCTGTTTCCCTAAGTGAGACTGCCTTCATCTTTCTGAAGATTAGCAAGCTTGTAGCTGATAGTGCATTTGTTTCTTCTTTCCCTATAACATGAATGCATCTATTGCAAACATCCAACACCGTCTTTTCAGAAAGATCTTCAAAAATTAGTAAAAAAAAAAAAAAAAAAAAAAAAAAGCCAAGATCATAATAATCAAAACCAGCTGTAACTCTACAACCTGGAAAGCTTCAGTCCCCCCTTTTCTACATCTATATGGTAGAAAAAAACCTTTCTATTCCAGCATAGACCTTGTTTAGTCACAACTCCATGTATTGTGTCACAAAGTAAAGCAGGACCCTCATTCCCAACACACTGAAACATTACAACAGGGACATGATTAACAAGACACTTCTGCAAGCCACTAACGAGCTGAGGTCCTCAGATGGAGAAACACAAACTGCAGGTGTTTGGGTCTAACTCTGGAAAAAGACTACACTGTTAGAACACTCCAGGGCATATAATATTGTGATATATTTTTTTCCTTTAGCATCATGGCTTCAGCCACCCAAGCAGTATATTATTAACACAATAAAAATACCCTAGAAGGTCTTCAGATTATTAAAAAAACATTTATATGAGAGAAGTAAAATTAGCTCAAGATTTTTTCCTTATGCTATTAAATACAACCTACCTGCAGTATAAAGACTAGTCACTTCTGTTAACACTTAAGCTTTTCCAAACCAAGTTGTAAATCTTACATCTGAACTTCCCTGCCTACTCCATCATTTACCACAATAGACAGCACCAGAGGTTACAGTCATGGTCTTGCACGTTACAGCCATATCTGTTGGCTAACATACCTCATTGAATGCACCTTCCCATTTTTCCTCAAGTTGCTTTTCATGTTTCCCCTCCACTTATACTTGCACGCTTCGAGGCTGAGACCTGAGCACTTCATGTCTTGAAAACTGCAAAATCCTCCTCTTCAACCACCAAAGATCAGGTTTTCCACTTTCCATTCAGGGTATTAACCATAAGTTCATCTTTCTGGCTCATCTTGCAATGAACTTCAAACCCCTGAGCACTAAATCCTATCTAATTAGTTCTTTTCTATTTTTACTTCAAACATTCTGGAAAAATCTGCACAGTTCCATGTTCCTGCTCATGAAGAACAGATTACATTTTACTCTGCCAACCTATTTTACTCTCCAACCTATTCCTCTCCTACAAGCACTTCCTTTTCCACTCCCTACTGCCAACAATAAAAAGCCCTATTTAAATAAATAAATAAAATGAAGAATAATCTTTATTAATATTCCACTAACATTGTTTGGTACAGCTCTAACACTAATTGTGAGGAAACAAAAAAAGAACAAGCTAACTATGATCAGTGATTGACTTCTACAATGTACAGGGACAATGTGTTCCAAAACATCCTATTTTCCTTCCTCCACCTCAGCCCTCTCTAACACAATGCGCCTCACATCTTATTTCACACATTCACTGTGTATTGCATTTTAGGAACAGCAGGCTAATGGCATAAACCTAGTACACACAAAAGACTGAAAAATCTATGGAAAAAGCTGAATAATCATTTTGGATACATGCTGATGGATTTACAGCTTTTTGCTCTGAAACTGGCTACTTAAAAATCAGTTCAGACATTCCACTATTAGACTTAACTTTTAGTTCAGTTTAAAGCTAAGTAATCTACTGTATGTATACCCACTGAGGCTAAAAGGCACTTTGGCTCCCTGCATTAGTTAAAGCAAGGATCTATTTTTAGAATTTGAAGGCAAAAGTCACCTAATGAAAAAAAGAAAGAATTTTCAAAAATTATTCTTAATAAGGCAAATGCTTCTAAGATCATCTATTTACAACAAGACTGCTTTAATCTTTCATATTTTCTCTTTAAATACATAATTCAACAGTTAGTGGAGTCCAAGTTCATATTTAAACACAGTAGGATGGCAAAAAATGCCTTACAAATACTGTAATAAAATACAGAGCTATGGGTAAAAAGGAAAGAAAAATCACAGCAGGAAGAATACAGCAGGAAATTTCTGATAAATTCTGGTGGTCATGGGTTGCAGACCAAAAGCATGTTTGTTATCAAACTGGTTACAAGCCCTATTTGTCATATTACCACCTCATATTAACTAGATTGCATAGCAAGCACTTTTATAAGCAGAATAAAGAAAAAAAGAAATCACATTGCAGTCACTGACCAATTTGCTGAAATGACCCAGATGCTGAGAGACAGCAAATTTATTTGTATGTGAAGAAAACTGTTACATTAACATAAGTAAAACCAGGAAAATAAAACCAAAATCCAAACCAAAATAATGTTAATAATGCTGTTGCTGCTTACTTTTTCTTACCTTGACTGTTGATATGAAACTACAACCAGTGCAATTCACTAACAAGTGAACAGGATACAAGCCAGTTGCTTATGCATGAAGTAAAACGGTGCACACCATCTGCAAGACTCACAGCTACAGCTTTTCGGGAGGTTTGTGCAAGGCCTTACTAGCAGCGTACGCACAGCATAGAAATGACCTCATCAAACTTCGTAAATTTACCTATTCTGAGTTATAAACAATGACTGCTTACATTTACTATCCAAGGATGAATACACCTAGCTACAACTAGAAAACCTTGCCACTGATCTGCTTCTTCAGAACCCCTACCATGTGAGTATACCTTAAATACTTTATTTCATACATGAAAAATACAATTGCTAATTATTATTTTTAAAACATTTAATTACAAGCATCCTAACATGCAGACCGGAAATTAACTATGTTTTTTGTGCCTCGGACAAATACCTGTTGACCATAAGATTTGAGGTATTATTTGCAATGCAACCTGCCTCTTTACTTTCCAGAATATTTGTATGGCTACAGCCTATACAAAAGTTTGGGGGTTTAGAGACAATAAAAACAGTTGAGCAAGTATAACACTACCACCCAGACTGAAGCACAGCACGAATTTAACATCCTAGCAAAGTACACCACAATGCAACTCTGAAAAAGAGTTCTTTAAACAGAAACAGCACACTTGAGCACCAGGCCTGCTCCTCCTTTGCCTGCCTGCATGAACTCACTGGCCATATCAAATTGAAAAAAAGCACTTTTTCCCATCAGCAGGAAAACTATTGACTGCTATCCACTTCACCTACCTTCTGCACAAAAAAAGGAAACATCCTCCATTATTGCCACAGGCACATTCTGTACCCTCTACCACATGCTGAAATGGCCAAAATCCAGCCTTGTTAGGGGCTATTGATCCCACCTGTGGGACCCTCCCTTCCCATACCTTCCCCTCAGCTTTCACCCCTTGTACAGGTAAGCCAGCCTAGCAGGTGCTAAATCTGATCATCAAAACAGTACTGGGGTGAGAAAAGCTTCTTGCAGCTGTGGCAGTTTCATCAAGGCCATAGAATCCAAAGTTTGACCCTAGCGTAGAGGTTGACTAGATTTCCTGCTAGACAGCAGCCTCAGTTGCTTGCACAGGATGGGTTTGGTAATCGACAGGCAATCCTCTGACTGGGCTTTACCCGTGTTTTACCAGCATTTCCTTCAGACAGCTGAAGTTGTGAGTTTGAAAAGAAACGACCAAAGCCAGGGCACAGGGACTGAACAGTCCTCTGATTTTTAAACATGCTTTCTTTAAACCATTAGGGAGTTAGGCAGGCCCACAGGATGACACAAAACAACTTATGTCAAACCTGATCTGCAGAGCAGATTTATCCACCCTTTTGTATGGACATTTGGCTGATGAACATGTATGCAAAACAGAGGGGTTTAAATCTGAGTCACACAGGTTTGAAATCTGAAAATCTGGGTGCAACATGCCTGATTCCCCTCAGGGAATACCTCTCTCCCCAGGGCCAAGCATGCCAGTGATGCTCAGCAGCAGCACTCAGTCCTACTGCAGCACTGTGGTCCCCTGAGACAACCAGGGCCAAAACACCTAGAGCAGAGTAGTCCCTGTGACAGATGGAACACAATGGCCTCCCCATACCCAGAAAAGAGGCCAAGGCTCTGTCAAACCACGCAGGTGCTTTTCAAAAGACAAACTAGATCCAGATTGGTCCTCATGCGTGGGCTTAGATTAGTTTTCTGGTTCAAAGCAGAAGCATGTTTTCAAAGCAGCTCTCCCAATTATCCACATTTATTGCACTTGTGTTCAAATCACGGAGCTATCTCCAAGAACATGAACTGCATTGGTTTCTCACAAAGCTAAAACGGAAGATGAACTCCATGAGTGCACCCAGTGCACTCCAGAGGCTAGGTAGTATTTAATTCTGGGAACTAGACATGCTCTAGTCTGCTGACAAACCTCCTGCAATGCTTCTAGAGTAGATGTTAGGCCCCCAGCAGCCACTCTTCTACTCCAGAGCTCTGCTCTCACTGAGGCAGGGCTACAAGACCAGGCTGACTGGGAAAGGAGGGACAGCCTGCAATATACATGCACTGTTCACAGCTCCAGGAAGAGCTGGCTCTGAACCAGTGTTTTCAGCTCTGTTCTGCATTAAAGAGACTGCATAGCCTCAAAATCTGGCTTCTCCCTGAAGACAGTACAGCTGCATTCACACAGCACAGCATCTGATCTAATAAGTGCTAGCAGATTAGCCTGGCTTTCCATCATTGCCTGTTCCCCTTCCAGTCTTACAAGAAAACCACTTTTTTTCCCCACCCTCCACCTTCTTCAGGCTTTCCCTATGCTACAGTCCATCTCACCACCCCTCTCCTTTGCTTGCATCCTCCTCTAACAAATTACCTGTATCACACAATATTCATGTGCTCTCAGCCTGTGAAACCTCTAAAACCACACTATGTTGGTAGAATTTTTCAGGTGTTACTGCCCACAGTCTCTGAAGACTGCATTCTCACTTGGTGTGGTTGAGCATTCACAGTCCTTGTTATAGATGTGGCTGACAATGCCCTATCCCTTCATAGCCCGTGTAGGAGCCTACTCTGGCCTTTACCTGGCACTAGGAAGGAACAGGCATTTGTGCTTTGGGTGGTAAGTGGAAGAACAATCTTACTATTACAATACTGGATTCTACAGTTTTCCATATAAAATTCACCAAATGCATCTGAACTTACCTAGTTGTTCACTTTCCACCAGAAAAAAAGATTGATCTTAGTGCTTCTTTCCTAATCCCTTCTTAACTTTCCAGCATTGCAGTTCCACCCCTTCCTTGACACTAATGAAACCTGTCAGATAATTTCATCAGCCTGTTTAACTCACTAGTTCAGCAAAAAAATATCCCTTTTTTTTTCTTTTTTTTTTTTTCTGGGTTTATTTTCTGCTAAATTAGTGACTTAAATATCAGTAAAATAAATTGACTGAGGGCAAACAGCTGAGTCTGTGCCTCTCTCACTTTTAGGAAAGTAAGCTGATAGATGGTTTCACCTCTCTCTTCAAATCACATATTTCTCTGACATATTTTCTCTGGGCTTGGTGGGGAAGGGTTCATACCACAGAGAGTGCTTGATGCTGTATCAGCGCTAGTGACAACAGGAGAGAACCTGACACTTCAGTGCAGTACGTAATGCTTGTGTATATTGGTCCCCTTATGTGCTTGTCCTCCCCATCACCTGTGACAGTTGTACTTCCAATAGATCAAATTCCATCAGAGCATATTATTTCCTGGTTTTTTTACTGAATACTTGTCCCTCCCCCACTACAGCATACGAAAAGAGACGTATTTGTTCAACTCAGACCATGAGCTTGGCAATGTAGAGGATGTCGTCTCATTCCCTATATAAGGTAGGTCAACTTTATTTAGCATGCTGCTCCTCCATCCCATTCTATTTTCATTCAGTGGACAGCCATAGGCTGTCATTCACTGTATGAATTCGAGAGACAGAATGATTAAATTTTCTTGTGAACTTGTCAGTGTTACTCCTCATTGGATACCTGAAACCTTTACAAAAACCCAGCTTCTTCATGCCCATAAAATCCCTATAATGGGAGAGGTTTTAATCTTGCTTTAAGGAAGATAAACAAAGACACACAAAGATTAAAAATAAAGGTATGACTAACTTTGTGTGTCTGACCTGAGACTTGACTTTTCAAGAGCATATGGCTTCCTATATCATGTTTTCTATTCAAAGCACAGCTGCTATTGATTTCAGTTTCAGCTGCAAGCACTCGGCAGGCCACTTCCCAGAGTTTCAAGTCAGGACCAACCCTAGCAAAACAAGGAAACAAATATCTATGTAACAAAAGTTTAGCTTACAAAAATTGGCCAACAATGTACAGAAGCTCTATAGTAGGCAGAAACACAGACAAGAACCATTCTGAATTCAGTGGCCTAAATTATGAGCTTTTTAAAACCTTCCTGTACTCATTTACTGCACACTTTCATCTCCTGCCACAGAGAAGTGATGAATACTATAGAAATCTTCTTCTGCTCTTTTTAGTTTTCACTCATTTATCACAGATCTTTCCCATGATAGCATTTTGAGGGGAAAAAAATAACAGGTGAGCATTATAGTTGCAGACTATATTAGAAAGCACACATGCAAGAGGGTCAGTTAAAAGTTTATTCTAGCGTTGTCTACCTTAACCAAGTCAGGCAGCCAAAACCTAACAGTGACCTTCAGAAAAGGTTTTCTGAACAATACACATAATTTTGTGTGTTTGATCCTATATCAGGTAGATCCGTATTTCTGATTTACCTAAAATACCTCTGTTATGTATGATGTAGACAGCCAAATGTGAGTTTAACACAGGTACATGCATAGGAGGTTGCCATGGTTTAAGCCCAGCCGGAAACCCAGAACCACGCAGCTGTTTGCTCACTCCCCCCCCTTTCTTCCCCCACTCCAAGAGGGATGGGGAAGAGAATAAAAAGAATGTAACACCCACAGGTTGAGATAAGAACAGTCCAATAACTAAGGTATAACACAAAGCCACTACTGCTACC
>JASSUY010046541.1:8128-37462 GCA_032466535.1 Forpus xanthops | reverse complement strand
CCGATTGGAGCCTAATACAATGCCTTCGTGGGCAATGGAAATATTACCTGTCTTCTGGACTGGAAAAGTAAGAGGTTTATGGAAAAGAAATAAGTTTGTTATATTAGAGGATTCCAGATAGATTATTAAAGCTATTAAAGGAGCCTTTATTTTGTCATAACTTGGCTCTGAGCCTATCAGTTTGCAACTTGCAGCAATTTCAGTACAATTTTTATATGCAGTGAGTTTGTTACTTTTTTCAAACAGTTGGTGATAGATAGCTAAAAGGGTGATGCCTTAATGCATTCTGTCTCTAAGTAGGCATCCAGACAGAGCTCTGTTTGATTCCCAAATAAAAGATTCTTTGTTCATGGTGATGGAAGTTATTACTCTAGGGTTTTTTCCTGTGGTCATAAAACTTCTTTCACTGCAGAAGTAGTCATCCTGCACCTGTTAGAAATATTTGTGCATGGGCAAATACTGGCTTTTCATGTTCTTTCAATGCTGTGGCATCTGTTATGTATTTGAACAATATTACAAAGGGAGATCAAGGCAGATTTGTTGCTGCTGATACAAATACTCAGTATGATCCTCTCTATCAGTGCTCATTACTTTCAAAGAATTCTCTCTGTAGATGTGTTCACAAGGGTAATGCCCTTCACTGCAAAGCAGTCTGAATGTATTGTGTTGTTGGTGTTCTGTTACATTAATCTGTGGTGACCAGAAGGTGTTGTATAAATGAGAAATTGCTTCATTTACCCCAGTGAGAGAGACTTCTTTCACTGATACAGGTGATAATGGGTGACAATCTGGTTTGGTTTTCCTGTAAAAATCCAATAACTGGAAACACTGTTTGAACATAAATGCATCCTAACTTCTTAGTTTTTCAGTGGAAATATTTAATATCTTGAGACAAAGCGAAAGCTAATTCCTTCATTCAACTCTCTTCCCTAGGTACTTCTGGCACCAGTTTGTCTTACATAGCTTGAGATGCAGATATATTGGCAGAAATAGCGGAAGCCTTGTGATAAATAGTTGAAGGAGTTAACGCTAATGTAGAAATGCATACAAAAGTTTGATTTATTGCACCTTGATTTTATTTCAGGTATTGGTAAAGATGTTCTGTTGTCTTTCATTTGAGCCAGAATCATTAGCAAACTATGCCAGTGCAGTAAAGGTGTGGGCCAAAGAGCACACAAAAGCAAGCTGATTTCCAGAAATGTAATAATTTTGATCGCTTTGTGAAAAGCATTGCAACTCCAGATGTTAGACTTAATGTGTTTCAACAGAATGAAACTTCATGGGTAATATTCAGGTGCTTGTTTATTATGATGGATAAGGATCCCCTGGAAGGAACCTGTCTGCAGCTCAGTGTTGAGTAAATTTTGGATACTTAAAAAAAAATAAGCTTTGGAAGAAAAGTCTTATTTTATTTTTCTGGTTATCATTTATTCTGTTCTTCTTCCATTGCCTCCAAATTTATTTTAGGGTTTATGACATTAGATTTAAAACAGTTTCTTATTGTTAGATGTCTTACCATGTGAAGGGAACTAAATGACTGGTTATTAAATGAAATTGTTCTGTGGTTAAAGAACCAGTTGAAGAGACCTGAATTCAGTAGCTCAGTAAATATATTTCTGTCTTCTGCAGGTCCACTCACCTGCTCACATGTTTTAGTAGCGTAGTTCATAGGCATGTCAAACATAAATTATGTTCATATTGTAGGAGATCAAGAACTACGTTTTAACAAAATGATGAAATTTTCTTGGGGCTGTGGCACCCAATGTACTGCCTCAGCCTGATGGTAGTGTTTCAGAGAGCTAATATCCATTGTAATCAGTTGAATTGGTACAGTATTGCAAAGTGCTGTTTGGAATTAATCAAACAGTTCTCCTGATTGCTTATTAAATCAATCAGCAGGAGAATTGTGACAAATTGTATATGATAAATGTGGTTCTACTCTACACCTAAAACAAATCACAAAAAAAAGAAAGTAGATAATGAGAAGCAGCAGGAATAAAAAATATGTTAGAGTAGTTTTCTCTTGTCCTGGGTTCAGCAGTAGCAGTCATTTTTCTCCTTCTTAGTAGCTGGTGCAGTGCTGTGTTTTTGACTTTCGGCCTGGGAACAGCGCTGATAACACCAGTGTTTTTAGTTACATCTTACAAATTTTGGTTTCACCAAGGACTTTCTGAGTCTCATGCTCTGCCAGGGAGGAGGGGAAGCCGGGAAGAAGCAGAAACAGGACACCTGACCCAAACTGACCAAAGAGGTATTCCGTACCACAGCACATCATGCCCAGCATGTAAAAACTGGGTGCAGAAACCTGGAAGAGTTAGTTCATACCTCGGTCATCAGGTGGTGAGCAGTTGTAGCCTCTTCCCTTGTATTTCCCTTGTCATTATTATTATTGGTGATAGCAGTAGTGATTTGTGTTTTATCTTAGTTACTGGACTTTTCTCAACCCTTGGGAGTTACATTCTTTTGATTCTTCTCCCCATCTCCTCCCACCTCGGAGTTGTGGGGAAGAAAGAGGGGGGAGTGAGTGAACAAACTGCATGATCTACGGCTTAAACCATGACATCTCTCTTAAATGCTCTGTCTTTAAAATCATCAAAATTCAGCTCTTCTTACAGGAACTTGAGTTTCTGGAATCTTTATTATCTGTATACAAGTACTGGAAGTCTTGTCTACCATTTCACTGCTTCTGAGCTATGTAGGGGTGTTTGTGTAGGTGAAATGTAGACCTACTTGTAATCCAAGTTTATGATCTGTTTTCACCATGTTATTTCCCATAAAACAAAATTAAAAATAACTTGAACTATGAAGCCTGCAAGATTGAATCTGTTGCACTGTCCATTACTGATGAACAATTCCGTAAATATTTCTTTTCTACTTTGTTTTATAGCTCAGTTCAAACCTGCAGTACTTAGCAGTTAGGTCTTGAAAATGCTGGAAAGTAACAACTGGGGTACCAAACATATATATGCGTGCAGCATGTGATATTGCTAGTTGATGCCATGCCAGATTTTTCTCATTAAATGCAGAACTAAAATGTCCTTGGAACAAGAAGTAATTATTGCATGTTAAATTCACAGGCTGGTGGAATGTAAGAAACTGGGGAAAATGGAAGATGTTCTTGGATTTCACCAAACAGAGCTTTTCTCCATTTTCTTTTATTCAATATGTTTAAAAATGTGGAGGCTACAATGTATCTATATAATGAAACCTAAGCTAAATTTACCCAACAATGAAACCACAGAAAGGTTTGCTGTAATTTAAAGAAAACAACTCCCATTGAAGATTACGTGCATTTTGAAAAGAATGTGGCATCATGCCATACCAGCCTGGAAGGTATGAGTGCAAACTCATGTCTGCTTTCTACATTTTTTTTTTAATTTTATTAGGGTCCAGTCCAATTTTGTGTATTCAACAGAGATAGCATAAAGATAAATAAAGGTGATATTTAAGTTGGGGTTAACTACAAAATAGAATCAGAGAGAGGGTTAGTACAGATTCTATAGCATCAAAATCTTACTATCTTCTTCTACAAGGTATTGAATTTATGTGGTGGAGGTCAGTTTATGAGAACACGTGAAATCACAGATTCCTGCCCATATTCTGACATGAAATAAAACCTGTAGAGCCCAGTTCAGATTTGAGAAATTGAATGGAACTATAGGCACATGATATAAAGATTCAGATTCAAGCAAGTTTTTCTCAAATTTGGCATTTTCTAGGGGAAAAAAAAAAAAAAAAGGGGGGGAGTGTTTTAATAAAAAAGTAGGAATGAAAAAAAACTTGCAATTTTTAAATTTATTCACGCATACAGAATACAAAATATATTATCATGTCATATAAATGTTACTTTTGTTCCCATGCACATCAGTGTTAATTTGTTTAAATATGTTCAGAGGCATTGATTGCTTGGTTGGTATGTTGCTTATATACAGTACACAAGCAATTATATATACTGTGTAATTATTGTATATCAATAGCTTTAACTTCTTGAATGCTGAAGCATAGAATACCTGGATACACATTTTAGAAATTACAAAGGCTTTGCTTTCAAACTGCTACGCTGTTTCTTGTGTTTGCATGAATTGCAAAGGCGTACAAGATTTGCAGGTGTATGCTCTTCCTATTAGAGGTCAGGAAGTGTTGGGCTTCCTCAGCCTGGAGAAGAGAAGCCTCCAGGAAGAGCCTTCTAACAGTCTTCCAGTACCTAAAGGGAGCTTACAGGAAATCTGGAGGGAGACTTTCTACAGGGCAATGTAGTGATAAGACATGGGGGAGTGGCTTTAAACTGAAATAGGACAGATTCAAATCAGACATCAGGAAGAAATTGCTCACCATGAGTACAGTGAGGCACTGACGCAGGTTGCCCAGAGAAGCTACCCCACCCTTGGCAGTGTTAAAACCCAGGTTGGACAAGGCTTTGAGCCATCTGGTCTGGTGGAAGGTATCCCTGCCTGTGGCAGATGATCTATCTTTAAGATCACTTCCAGCCAAATCAGTCTATGATCCTATCTTGTGTGTTTTGTTTGATTTATCACTGTTTTCTATATTTGCAGCATGGATTTCCGTTGGTATGAAATAAGCTCTATTAGACTTTCTCATCTAAATGCAGGAATATTTGTCTCCTGTCAAAAGAAATGCTTTCCATGTTTGGTCTGTTTTAATCGTTTAGTTTATCTGTTTACTTAGGGCCATGGTTTTTCTACATGATTTAATAAACCTGATTTTTTTCCCTCGTTGCTTTATTTTTTTTTTAATTTTTATTTTTTTGTCCTGTTGCCATGCATCTGTTGATTTAGCTATGTCAGTCTGAAGGATTATGTGTTTTATGGAGTTGTCAATAAATGGAATTTAGATGGTCGTGAATAGCAGTGTTTCCTTTTCCACTAAAAGAGAAACAGAACGTCTTCTAATGCCCTTGTGTGTGTGGCTGTATCTCATTTATCTCTGTGGCAGTGATCAGAATGTGAATGTTAGCAGTTGCCAAGCAGAGATGAAAGTATGTAGGACTAGCAGTGGTGGATTGTACCAGATGCTCCACAAAGGAACATTAAATGCCAAATTCTTTAAAGCTGGGCTTGCACATACTGGATTTAGTTATTTTAGTTCACTGTTGCTCTTCTGAGTTGCTTTAATAGTAACTTGAAGTGGATATCAGTGCAAAATATCAGTTAATTTCCTGTACGTCTCCTTACTTAGTCTTCTTTCTTAATATCCACCAGGGATTTGAATCTGTGCATAATATATTTCAGAGTTTGTATCTTTGTGGTGTTATTATAATGAAGGATTAAAATGGATCTCAGAGTATGCATATTTTTGTGCATGAGTCATATGTCCTACATACTGTTCTGAGGCAGGCAGCCGAACTTTGGTATGGGTAGTCCTCCAGGTCAGGGTATCCACAGCTGAATAAGTGGTATGCTCAGCAGCAGCTGTTATCCGAATTAAATATGTCAGCTGTACAAATCTACAGAGAAGTAAAACCTAATGTAGTTGTTTAGAAATCTGTTGTCAGAACCAGTGCTCAAGTCATAGTTTCATGCAAAGGTGAAGAATTACTCTGGGGAAAAATAGGTATGGATAAGGACTGTTGCCACATGGGTGCCTAATTAATCAACCCAACTAGTTCATTCAGATTTTAGTACTTTAAAATGCATAAATATATAAAGCAAATGTTAAGGCAGCTAAATTTCTAAAGTTGGAATCTGAAAGATACACAGTTACTGAAATTGTTCGCTTCTGCCATCTTAAGATCCATTGATCCCAGCTTTGGACTCCAAGTTGACAGAAGGATAACTGAAATGTTCCAGTGTTATTCACATAGTTTTCAGCACAAACACAAAACGGCACCTTACAAGGTATTGTGAAGAAATGGAACTGTATCACAGCCAAAACCACTACATTATGTTCTAAAAACTGAAGTGATCGCACACAATATTTCATTCAGTTTAAGCATTTGTCAAAGTTGTGTGTGCTGAATAACTGTTCATATTAATTTTGTTGCCTGTACTCTTACATTCCAGCTAACAAATCACTCAAAAGAAAATATATGGTGCACATAGTCTTGATTACCTGAAGGATGCTTTTATTTTTAATCATGACTCAGTTGCATTTCTGTCTGTCTGAAAACTGCTCAGGAAAGTCTGCACATTTTCAAGGATGTAATGAGCTATAACTGGCATCTTAAATTTCTGAAATCTGTGTGCTTTGAGTTGAGACTTTGTTGCTTATATTGAAGTTCTCCACATTGCAGTTTTTCCTCATAATCTTATTTCTGAGCGAACTCTTTTTTTCAGCATCTTTAGTGTTCAACTCCTTAAGATGTACTACTACAGTATTAACAATGTCTTCATTTAACTTTTCTGAAACAGGTTATGTACATTCAGTGTTGCTTTTCATTGGTGATATAGCTTGTTTACCTGGTGGTACTAGGCATTTCCAATAAATTCTGCCTTGTCTCTACAGTCTCAGGCTATGGAGGCTTTAGTATCTTGCATTAAATGAAATAATAAACTACATTTTGTGCAATGATATTTTAGAACTTAGGGTGTTTAAAGTAATTTTTAAGATTGCATTATTTTTAATTTCCACCAAGTGGAAGAATGAAAGATTCAGACAGGAAATCATGCTGATCATTCACCTTGAGAGAGGTAAGGAAAGAATAAAATATATGTATCATACTGGGGAGAAAGGATGAGGTTTGTCATATCATTATGTTCTACCTTGCAATAATATTACATGGAAATAATATACTTCAGAAGATTAATGTATACGTTATTATTTTAATGGGTGAGATTTTGTTTTGTATTGCCACAAAATTTCAGCTTTCCAGCAATGTGAAACATTGTCACCTGTTGTTCAAAATAACTGGTAGGTTATTTAGCATACCAGAATAACCTTTGTGCCTTTCTACTTGTTGGCAGAGAACTTTGCTAACCTGTGAGTGATAGATTATTTAACCTAAGTGTGTGGTATGATAAAGACACTTTTTCCCATGGCAAACTGTTCCTGTCTTGTCTTTCACCTTCTCAATATATTTCAAATAAACCCAAACTATAAAAGCCAAAAACAATCAAGACCTTTGCACCAATCGTGTTGCAATATCCTAACATATATACACACTCACACAAAATCCTAAATATATTAGCCTTTAAAAGTAATTATGAAGCGGTTTCCTGTGTTTGTATTAATATTGCTATTTTCTTTATTCTCAAAACTCTGTAAAGCAAGGAAGCGTAACTGAAGTATGTCAGAGTATCTCCGTTAGTAATGCTCTGTTGATTAGCCTGGAGCAGGTTTTGCCCAAGCAGCACAACTCAGTCAATAACCTTTCTTGTCTGAGGAAGATGAGGGAGTCTCAGTGGCAAGCCAGCCTCCACGTGCACTTAGAAATGTTCGATATTGTTCCTGTGTTTAGTTGAATTCTATGCTTATAATACTGGATAGAACAAGAACATTTGCTGTTGTTGAATTCTGGTTGTTGCCTGTGTATTTAGGGTTCCTACTGTACTTGTGAATTGCCAATAAGAAGATAATCTGAAAAGACTGAATGAAATGCATCTGTGCCTGTAACTTTAAGGAGGAGGCATACATCAGCTGAAGATGTCTGGTAGATCTCCTAAAACTGAAAGGTTCTTTCAAATTTCAGGTTAACTGTCTCTGAGCAGCAAACTGTTAGTCCCCTGAATAGTTTGATTATAAACTTGTCAATGGATTTTCAGTGCCAGTTTTACTAGGTCGGCTTTGTGGGCAGAAAGCTTAGGGTCTTGCTCCTGTGTGTCCACTGTGCTTATGCTGTGGCTGTACCTGGCTGTGTGCCACTTGAAAAGCAGTGCAAAATGACCTCAGCAAGCTATGAAGAACTGGGGCTGATAGTTTTGCGTTCATAATGTAAGTCCCAAAATGTCACATTTCACATACAACCTTTTGCAGCAGCTCTCATGGGCAGGTATGGGAAAAAAATGCTGTTTCCCTAACCTTCAGCAAAGATTCCTGCAATGCTCTTTGCAAGCACTTGTCACAGTTACATAGTGAGGGAAAAGTTCTGATTTACCCCTAAAATACAGCTTCACCTTCTTTATGACAAATTAATATTTTCCCAGTTTTGCCATTTTTAATTTTTCTACATAGAATTTTTTCTAGATTCTTACTTTGAGGAAATTTGCTACTGTGATAATTAATTTGTGAGATAATATTCAATATGGAATAGCTTATCATTCTTTGTTTCAAGTCATGATAATTAAAATATTTTAACTGGAATTTTGAGCATATGTATTATAAACATAGTTTTATAATTATATATTATAAAACATTTATAATTTCATTCAAAATAATAAGTTTTTTTTAAATTAAGCTATTCCATAAGCTAAAAGGAGAAGAGGTCAAAAACATTGGCAGTTTTAGTGGTGATATTCAGGTAGCTTAGTTGTCTCTAGTAGTTATTTGCATGTATTAGATGGATTTTTTTTCTATGCATGGTAAAATAAAACGAATGTCAGTAATAACAGTCATTGAGGCTTGCTTATAAGAGCTCTTTCATAAGGCACTAAAGTGAAGTATAGGAGGAGGTTGAACATTAATAAAGAGCTGTGAGTTATTTTATTGCCTAAAAAAAACTCAGGTGAAATCTGTGCATCTTTTCAACTTGGTATGTTGAAGGACACAAGCAAAAATGATGCTATTGGTGAATGCCCATTATGTTATAACTATAATTATATTACGTAACTGAAAGGTTTTTTTATACAGCAGGCTGAGGATATTGATTAAGATTCATACTTCCTAATACTTCTTAATTGAGATGAATTAATTTAATACAAAGCTTTCTGTGTTGTGGGTAGCCCATTTTATGGGGTAGTGATATTTGGTTTAGGTTGTTTTCTGTGTTGCTTGTTCAACATTTACTGAGGTGATGTACAATATTCCATTTAGGATTTTTTAAAATATATAGTAAGAACTGTTGAATCTCTTGAAATGGGGTGAAGCAGACTAAATCAGAGGTTAATGGCTATCTATAGAAGGTGGAGCCTCCAGTGTAATACTGAAGGTGAACAGGTGTTCAAGAGCAACTCTATTTGATTTTCAATTAGAGTCTAGAAGTGTATAACCAGAAATAGAGCCCAGAGCTAGCTCTGTTTCATAACACTTGACCATTCAGAATTATTTTTTTGTTATTAATAAAGGATACACCAGCAATGACATTGATACCCTCTACATCCAGTGTTAGAATTAGAAACAGTCATGTTGAAATGGAATTAATTTTTGGCTTCTGCAGAGAAGCCTCACTGATTTGTTGGGTTTGTTCTGCCTATATGAAATTTTTCACTCTTGTGCAGAGTAGTTGATAAAGGGAATTACTGTTACTTAAAGCTTCCATGAGCACACATTTGCACTAACAGACCATTTCTGAACCTGAAGATCCCTAATTTTGCTTTTCTTGGCAAGACATTTCTGATAGAGGTAACAACTCTTTAATTATTCTTTTTTTCCTTAAATCACACTGGAGCCAGCATTCTTAATAGATAGAGGTTTGCTGTGAAATTTATATGCTTTTAACTCCTTTTTTAATTTATTTTTTTTTTAACAGTTACTCAGTTCTTAGAGGTCTGCACGATACAGTCCAATTTAATCATTTGTATTTTAGTACATAGAAGTTTGCCAGGCTTAACTTTTGCTATTTATACTTTTTTTTTTTCTTTTCTCGGTAGGTATATTCGAATTGTTGGGACCCACAACACAGTGAACAAAGTTTTCCACATTGTGGCATTCGAATGCATGTTCACAAACAAAACCTTTACTCTCGAGAAAGGTCTGATAGGTAAGAGATAAAACTGTTCTCCTTTTACATGAATTGTTGCAATGCTTGCCTTTTAAGACTGGTCATCACTGTACTCTTCCTCTCCTGCTGTTCCCACACAGTAATCTGTAACTTGAGTTAAATGATGCTGTAAGCATAGAATTGGTTGGGTAGTTCTTGTGTATTTTTTGAAATTCCATTTCTGTGGATTAATTAGTGATGCTTCAGGAATGCTAAAGTTCAAATTAAATCAACTACTGCTGACAAAGTCACTGGTAATTGAGACGCCGTGCTGCTAATCCAATTTTTCTTTGCATGTCATTGCTCTTGCCTGCCACTAGGTTAGCCTGAGTTCTGTAATGAGGATGGAGAACCAGAGCTATTTATTGCAGTGAAGATGGATTGGAGCATTTAGAAACTCCTATACAGCCTAGTTTCAGCTGCTGAAAGTAAACTCTCAGGTGTTGATTTTCCCCCAAAGAGTCATAGACACACTTAACCATGGCAGAACGTTATATTGGCTGCCTGTGTTCTCAAAGCGCCACGTTGATGGAGCTTTGTTACCTCTAGAGATCTGAACAGTTTATATAATACTGTTTAAGTACCACTACATAGTGCTGCATTACTTAAGGTGGAAATCCCCAACAGACCAACAATCCTGAACGATAAACTATGTCAAAGTTAGGTTTAATATCTTCTTTTTAGTAGTCCAGACAGGGTGATTTCTGTACATTCTTCCATGCAAACTCAATGCAACTGAGATCCTGAAATTCATTGGGAAGAATTTTGTCCCCTTTCAGTAGCTGTCTAGTTGAGGGTTTCCCACAGTTTCTGGCATGAAATTGAAAATTTCAGCAAAATTCTAAGTTCATGCTGGTTTTAAACATGTATTTAGATTTTAATTTTGCACATATAATAGCTGGAAAAGAAAACAGTTCTCAAAAAAAGAATGAAAGAGAAGATGCTACTAAGACGTCTTTTCTTTTTTTCTTTTCTTTTCTCTTATTTTCTCTTTTCTTTTCTTTTCTTTCTTTTTTCCCTTATAAAACTGTAATATTTAGCTGTGATAAACTGGGGACCAATTCCTTCAACCCATGCCCCCTGTGTTTTACAAAGGCATTGTATGGTTACAGCTGCTATCATGAGGTTTGCTGTGTAATTTCGTGATTTTTTTTTAAAAAAAAGGATTGAATAAATAGCCTGACAAATAACACTTGTCTAGTCTTTATGTTATATAGTCCCAAAATGTCAAGCTGTCCCGTAATGCAAATAGAAAGTTTTCCATTTCTTTTGGGGAGTTTGCTAGAATTGCAGTTGCTATTGACAAGAAAATAAAATAAGCATTAAGGAAGAAGTGTGTTTAAAGAAAGCATCTACCTTAGTAAGCTAGCTAGTGCAGAAACAAAATATTCAAGTTTATTAAAACCTTTGAGCTAAATTTCATATTTATCAATGCCAGCTATGAATTTTTAAACACTTTGTACAAAACCAGAGTTCCTGTAAGCAAATAAGTGGTGCATAGATCTGTATGTATTTGGTTTATCAGTCTTACTTACCAAATACTTAATTTAGGACACAAGTAATACATTTGCTTCTTTGTTTTTTTTTTTTTGTTAGGTCGTAACAGTAGGCAAAGGTAGTGAATATGTGTTGTGTATGTTCATGAAGTGTACTTGTACCACAATTGACTTGTGTCTCAGATACTCAGTGATATTTTGTGGCTTAATGAGCGTTTTGTTGAGGCCAGCTGTTTGATCTGTTTCAGCATTTCATGTGTTTTAAAGATAATCTAGGGATGGACTCTTTGTATGGCTTAATTAAAATTTCTGCATTTATGAATTTATTTTTTTTTGTAGTTATGGACTCTTGCAGGGAAGTAGGGTTTGTACTACATAATAGCAAGTATCTGATGTTGTTCATGGTGATCAATGGAATTATGCTGTCATTCAATATGGGTCAGTCAAGCTGTTGTATCTGTGAGTCATTTGAAGTGATCTGTGGAAAGCAAAGTGAGGCCTGTAGGGCTCCACAGCTTTTTATATTGAAGGGATGGTAGCCAATGCAATTAATAGGAAATTAAAAGAGAATTCTGTGAGTAGTTAATTGAAAGAGGGGTGTGGACCAACTTCAAAAAGTAAGTAAAGCAGCAACAGTTGGATATATATGTATGACACTGCAGAATTTATGGTGAGAAAGGCACAAACTGAAAGATCCGGGGGCAGGTTGAGGGCAGTCCAGTTGTGTAATGGTGCAGGGGCACAAGGGACGTTCCATGAAAATTTATGACCATCAACATAACCTATTCAGAAATATTCTCAGCAGCTCTGATAAAAGCAAGTGACCTTACATCCATGTAGTGCTTTGTTTTAAATAGCTGCAATTGTTACTATAAGATAGCATGTTTTCTGACTCCCTTGAACAAGCAGGCTGTCCCAGTACCACTTCTGCAAAAAAATCTTAAAGACTATCAATGGGGTAGTTGGCACAGATCTATTTTGTTGCTCTAATGAGGATTTGCAATGTTTGTTTCTATTTCTGCACTGATCAGATAGGGTAAAGTGAACTGAAAGCACTTAGGAAAGCTCCACAAAATATGTCAAAATGCAGTAATCAGAGTAGGTTGTTTTTAAGCTTAACTGTGTGTAGAAGCTTTAATCTTCAACTCTTGAGAAGCAGTATTAGGTAAAACTATTGGTTCAGTCTTTGTCCTGGATGGTATCACATGTGGTATTAGATTAGGTTGGAAGAAACACAGCTGCTGTATCTGTGACCTGTTTTATTAAGAAAATGAAACATTGGTAAGCCCTTGAAGGCTATATGGTCCTTTCAGGACTTTGTGACCCCTAGTTCTGCCAAAGCAACACTGAAGATAGCATGCAAAGAGTTTGTAATTTGAAACCTCATTCCAAAGAAATAAGGCCACAGAGATGTTTAGGGATCTCATGTGGAGATTTAAGGGTAGTTATTTATTTAATTTTTGTGAAACCTTTTCAACTTGGTCAGAAAGCTGTATATTCAAAGAGGGTAATTTATCAGATATATTACTACTGATATGTACTATCTATGTAATGGCTGTCACTGTAAAGTGAAGATTAGAAGGCTGGTAAACAAATAATAAAAATGAAGGACAGTTTCCTGATAACAGCAATTTTATGTTGCTGTGGTTTTGCATATAAGGTTTTCATGACAAGTTGTTGACTTGATGTATTACATTTAAAGGTTAATATGGAAGATGATTTATACGGTTACTTTATACAATACTGCATGCAGTACTGACATGACCCATTGGCAGTTGAGAAGCAGTTTCGAAGTAAACATAGCAGGAAGTGCTCTTTCTAGCACTGTCTGATGTTCTAGGATTGGTTTACCCTTGGTTGTCTTGTAAAATGAGATGACAGAAATTAATTCAGTCCTATGAAATTATTCCCTAACACAGGTGTTTGGGTTGAGATGCCATTTTCCTTTCAGCGTAGTAATATTTCTTAATGTGTAAATATGTAGCACTGATAACTTACTAGTTTCATGAGATTGATGTAAGTATTATATTTTCCAGGGATGTAAATATTTTTTAAATTTCAAAAGCATAGTGTTTGCTTTTCCCACTTCTGAAATTTTGAATGGCGTTTAGTCATTAGTATTCAATCTAGAATCCAAAAGAAATTAAGATTTTCACAAGCTGGAGACTTACTCCTTTGGAAGCTGAAGCAGTACCCGGAGTGATGTGCTGTTTTGTACAGGCATCTAATCTACCCAGTGACAAGAAGCTACAGCACTGGGTCAGTGGTTGCTTCTGTGTAACGCTACTTTTAGTATGGGGAAGGGTCTTGCAGGTGGGAGGGGGCTTGTGATTTTGTTTGGTTTGGTTTTGTTATTTGTTTTTTTTTTTTTCACCGAAATATAGGAACCAATTCCTGGTTTTCTGCCTCAAAAGGAAAAAAAAATTATAACCTTGCTTAGTCCTTAAATCAGTACTTGGTGCTGTGGAGCAGTCAAGGACTATGCAGGCATGTCACTTGACCAGCCTGCCATCCTATTTTGAGCCTGGTTAAGGTCATAGGAATAGCAGTTTGAAAAGCTTTTATATGCAGTTGTGTTTATCTGTAGTCTGTCTCAGTCTATCAGACTATCTTGTACATTGCACACAAAAGGGAGAACGGTGAATAATGACTGAAGAGCAGGAGATTGATATAAAACACTGGAATGTCCTTGGTCATCCTCCAGGGAATGCTGTTTAGCAGTTATGAATCATTATGAACCTTCATTTATGTGCTGTCCAGTGCCTTGGAACTTGTTTTAAAAGGGAAAAAATGAAATGAATAAATAATCATTCACTTGTTTTTTACCTCTGGCAGTTATTTAAAAAAAAAAATAAAATATATAAGAGAGAAACCAGTCTTACCAGTTTCCTAGTGTGTGATTCAGCTTTGTAAAAAACTATTCCATGTCTCTCCAGGAAAGCAGCTAGAGATGCTATTTTTGTGTCTAGTTTAATGTTGATGCCACATAAAGCTATCATAATCTGTTTCTTCTCTTTTTTTTAAAAAATTAGCCTCCTTTTGAAACCGTGTAGGTTTACCCAGCAATGTAAGTCAGCTCTGCTGCAAGCATAGCCTCAGGAGATTATGAAAATTTGAAGACGATCTAAATACTGCAGTGGTTTTTTTGTTCATCTTTCTGTGGGAAAGGACAGCCATATGCTTGGTTTAGTTACTGCTACCCATTCTTCAACTGAGACCTGTTTATATCGTTCCAGTTACTTATCCCACCCCGCACCCCCCTTTAATCTTTTCTTCCCATTTCCAGTGCTGCAGTGAGTGCTGCGTACTTCCTAGGGCTCTTCTGAAACCACCACTATTTTTGAGACCATTCTTCAGGCAGGATATTTAATGGAAGAGCCCTGTAGCTAGCCAATTGGTTGTCAATTAAAATATGGCGAATTCTTATGACTTGAATGCCTTTGTTCTAATTTATTGGATCAGAAATCACGGACTACAGCAGATACCAACTTGAAAAGTCAGCCTTCTCTGAAGTTATCCCATTCCAAACTAGCAATTGGACATAGATAAATGGATTTCCTTTTCCAGCTAAATATGGCTTGCAGAAAACTTTTCACTGAAACAGGTGGAAATGCTGTTAATATTTGCTTGTATTTGATATTTCTTGAGTTCATGATTGATTTCTTGGCTGAAGATTTGAGTAAAATATAGCAATGTCATCAGCAAGTTTCAGCTCAAGAAAATAAAATGTGTGGGGGTGAGGAGACAGAACTTTTGGCTGTACTTTTAGTTAACTGAAAAGTCTGTAAACTTAGTATTTTCTACCATGTAGCAAATAAACAAGTGCTAATTTGTATATTGATTAAAGATTAAACCTAACAATTCTTTTGACATGAAAAATTATTTACTACAATAAAAGCAAACCCTGGGATATGCCTGACTTAAGTCTTTGTGTTGTGGGAAGGGTTTTTTGTGTTTGGGTTTGTTGCCTTTTTTTTTTTTTTTTCCTCTCTGCTTGCTTTTTTCTAATTGTTCCTTTCTAGACAGGAAATTTTTGTCAGCTTAGTAGATATTCAGGTAGAAAAGGAATGTGATTTTACCATTAAAAATGGAGCATTTGAAAGCTAAGCATTTAACAGATGTCAGCTTGAGAGAAAAATCACTTCTTCATACTTAATATAGTAAATTAAATAATAAAGAAAATTTATTTCTTTATGGTGAGAATTTTGTAAGTGCCTTAAGAGAATTCAGTAAAATGAACAGGTGTTTTGCAATGATTACATTTGAGCTGAGAACCTTTGACCGACTGTTGCGTAGAATGCAGTATAAACAGTCCATAATGCTTTAAGTTGCTGCCTTCCTATAAAATAAAAGTACTTAGTAGAACTGCTTTTTCTCTGTATGTTTATTTTAGTAATTGAATTAAGGTGCATTAATGCTGGTTTAGTGAGCTGGTGCAGGTATCCACTCCATTTTTTGCCTTTCTGTGTAACAAAGAGTTGTTTGAGGATTTTCTGTAATTCCCACCTCTGACCCTGCCATGTTAGTCAGCTGATTACTGTGAAGTTAAAGGGTATGGGCAGAAAGCAAAACCTGTCCTGTGCAGACTGGGAGATGAAAGGAAGTATTTTGCAGTCAGATATTGAGGCCACCAAACAGTGGCTGCATTAATTTTTTTTTTTTTTTTATGAGTACTTCAGGGGAAACAAAGCTTCTATGGACAGTCAAGTGTGCTAAAAATTAAGGATAAGAAATAAAAAGGAAGAGCTTAATGAGTGATAAATAAATATGACTGAGACTACTGCACACTCCTAGTACATTTTTCTCCAGCAGGATCTCTAAGAACAGTTGAGTAACGTACCTATCTTATCTTTAAATACCACCAGTATCGTTGGCCCTTGAGCCATGCCTTGAAAATGACAATCCTTTATAAAAATACTATTCCTAGAATTAAATATGCTGGCAAGTTGTTCAACGCTTCATAGTTTGGCGTAAGACTAGGAGACAAGAAAGAAAGTTTTAATAAATATTTTGATGCTGCTGTCCTGTAACCTCAGTCATCTTCTTTTGTTTGGTTGCAGAGTATGTATGCTTTGCTAATGCACATCTTGTCTGTTCAATAAAAGCAAATCAAATTTGTCACAGTAAAACTGATGTATGTGGTAAAAAGAATTCCTGAATTTGTAATACCCTCTTGTTTTCTCTTGCAATATTGGTTACTGTAAAAGCTGCATAGCTGGTGGAATAAAGAAAAAAGGCAGGCAAAAACAAGAACAAGAAAGTTGGTTTTGAAAGTATTCTTTTTGTAAACATGTGAACTAAATTGAAGCAGAAATCCTAATGGGAAAAATGAAGAGAACCAGTAGACTTGAAAATATAGAACAGAGCAGAGTTCCTACCAGATGGTATTTTTAATAAATTTATCAAGCGGATATAAAAGATGATAATGAGCATTCAAAACAGGGAGTGGCAGACCCCCCATAGAGAGAAGGAACAGTATGGCACCTTCTGCACACTGCAATTAGTTAGAATGACATTCTAATTAACCACTGTAGGGAAGACCACAGAATTACATTAAAAACATACAAATGCAGTTTCTGGGTGGTTGTTAAGGAGTTTGACTAATCAAGGTAACATCTTTGTAGGAGGTTATGAATTAGTGCAGAAATCTAAACGTGAGAAGGATCAGGAGGATGATCAGAGAGCATACGGGTATGATACTGGATGAGCTGAGCTGTACTGTGTTCAGTTAGTGCCTCACATAGTTCAGAGACTGTCCAGAACATGCCACAGAGCCTCAGCATGAGCATTGATTTTGACACTTCATCTTTTACTTGTTCTTTTACCCAAGATTTAAGTAGCTTCCTCTTCCTAAACAAAAACAAACAAACAAAAAAAAAAAAAAAGCCAACAAAAAATAAAGTGACATATATTGAAGATGCTTTAATGCCTATCTAAAATGGATACTCAAGGAAGTTCCTGTACTGCCATGGAAGAGGAAAAGAAAAGTAAACCAAGGCAAACTTCATTTTTATGCCAGTACTCTTAGTTTGTGATGTTAGTCATCACTTTAGTCCGAACATTCCAAGTGAAATATCTTAATGTCTACCACCTGCTCCCCATAAGAATATGGGAATTTCTGCATGCTTCTTTTTCAGTAATAAGGAATCAAGAGGTTTCTAGAATAATAATGTGTGTCTTCAGTAATTTTTTTTTAATGAGCAAACAGAGATGATAGTACCTTTGATACTGCAGTAGATTTCTCAGAGACTGTTGTTTTTCCACTGACTGTGATTATTTGTTGGCAATGTGCTTGCACTTTTTTCCCTCTTTGTATTTTATGGTGAGTTGGTTGGTGGTTTTCTTAACCACCTGATACCACTAGCACGCTTAAAATTGAAGCCTTTTATGGAAAAACTATCTCCTTTTTGGGTGCTGAAGGCTCTCACAACTAGCTCTGAAATTTCACTTAGCTGTACATCAGCCATTTTCATATGTTATGCATATTTTACAAGCAACTGTTAAAGTATGTAATTAAGTTAGCATTGTGCTGTGGGCTTAAAATGGTACATTTGCACCCTTACTATACGTCATTTGTTTTGTGAATATTCACAGGGCTGGTTTCTCTGTTTCTAAGGGGTTTGTGCCATTCTTGTTTTGGCTTATTTGTTCTTTTCCTGATTTTCAGGAATGTTTGGTATGAGATATTGTGACTTTGGAAATTAATCACTTTCAGATAATTTTTGATAACTTATTTCTTCTTCTCTCTTTGAAGTTGCAATACCACAGAGGTTGATTGTCCTTTATTAGAGCTTGACACAAAATCTCAGCTTTTTTTAATACAGCCTGTGCTGAAAGAATTTTCATTATCATTTAGATAAAGCCCTCAGTGCTTTTAATATCCCCCCCCCAAAAAAAAAAAAAGGCTCAACAGGCAGCCTTGATTTTATACATGTTCAAAGAGCATAATTTTTCAGACTTGTTAATATTAATTTTTGATGACAATAACGAGTAAAGAGAGTTTGAAAGGTTGAGGAGGTTAGCTAAAAACTGACGGTTTGGGGTAACTGCCGAACCTGACTAGGACATCTTAAATAGCTTTTTTTTTCATGTTCATCTGTCATCTTGCTGGAACATGAAGTTATGGAAGTTTTAGATTCTCTCTGAATTACAAACAGAAAGAAAGTACCATATTTGATTACATGCTAACAAAGGGAATTAATAGGTAATTCCAAAAATAACTGTTGAAGCACTTGCAAAACAGTGCTGGAAAAATAACTGTATGCACAAGAAAAAAGCATCTCCTTCTTACAGCATGCTCCCGAAGCAGCTGGTGTCTTGCTCTTTGATAATATTGCTAAAATGATATTAAGTTCAAGCTATACCATGAATTCTATTTGATTTGAAGGGAAGAGGGCGACTGCTTTAAGGGGAAGGGGAAAACCTTCCTTTTTTCAAGAGAGTGGATTCTAAGTAGCTTCTTTTCTTTCACTATCAGGATGTTATAATTTCTTTTTTGCAGCATTCTGTCATACCATTTTCCTTTCTCTTGCTGAATGAGAATTACTTCTGTGCTTACTGTTCCATTTGTTTGGCAGACCTATTTGTCTCTCCCTCCCTCCTGTAGACCAATACTTGTATGGAAGGATTTTCTAAGTATTAAAACACTTTTTAATTTTCTAAATTCTGGGGTGAGATTTCTGATCACAGTCAGAGGGACTGTCAGAAGTACCAACAGGTATGTGTTAGAATAATCTTCTGAGCTCTGATATTTAAAGCCCTGGTTTCAAAAGACTTTAAGCCCTGACTTCCCACAGTCCAGAGCAGTGCTTTATACTGTTTTACACTTAATGTCTCTAAACTTTTTTTTTTCTTTTCTTTTGGGAGGGGGGTTGGTTGGGGGCAGGGCTATTCATCGTGAAAGCAGGAAGAAAGTTTTAGAAAATTTTAAAAGTTTTGCTGGACAATATTGTTTCCCCTCCACCACTCTCCTCCCCCCCCCCCCCCCAGCTGTATTAAGAGTACTTTTATATCACTAAGACAAATACATCTGTTCATTTACCAAGCTATTCTGGGATCAATGCTATAAAAATTATCCATACCATTTGATTCTATTTCACAGTTCGTGTTAAATTAAGAGTTAAATTTCCTTGTCTGGATCATACTTTCATCTTGGTTTTTTTGTTTGTTTTTCCCATTTCTTTGCGAGAAATAAAGACCAGTGTTAGCTTGACTGTTTTCTGACTATATGTCTGTTGTCTTTGTGGATTTAATTCACAGTTCCCACTGAAAATGTTGCAACAATTGCAGACTGTGCGAGTGTGATTGAGGGTGTAAGTCGCAGTCGCAATGCCTTACTGAATGGAGACACCAAAAACTATGACTGGGACTCTGGGTACACGTGCCATCAGCTTGGGAGCGGAGCAATTGTAGTACAGCTGGCACAGCCCTACATGATTGGATCAATACGGTAAGTTGGTTTATTTTTCTCTAAATTAAGGGCAGTAGTGAAACTTCTGCTGTGTTACTTTCTTCAGAATATGACATTTGGAAATAATGGTAATTAGGGAACTAGTTTAGTAGTTGTCATTTGGCTTCTTTATTCAATGTTATGGGCATGTTAAACATTAAATGTGTGAATTATATGTCAATATACAGCAGTGCAATTCCAGAAAATATTACATTCCAGAGGCATAATAATAGTAACAGTTGAATTGTAAGATTAAAGGCATATACTTATATTAAAATAGAAATTTAATTGCAGCTTCACTTGTGGTCAAAGTAGGTGCAGTTTCTTGTATCTGCCTCATTGCAAAAACAGGCCTATTTACTGAAGAAAGCTATCATCTCGTGGTAGGTTTACTTTTCACTATACAATTAGCACAAGTTCTTAGTTGAATATGGAGTGTATAATAAAGGCACAGTAATATGAACATTGCTTTACAGTACTGAATTAGTGAATGTATTTAAATCTGGTTTGAGTTCATTGGGCTATTTCTCCAGTAAGTGTCTGTATGCATATGAAGAACAAACTTTTGGCTAATGTAGAAATCACAGAAGTAGATTAGAGAGCAGAATTGTTCAGACATGAAGACAAAAATGACTTGCCAACTTCAGATTATCTGACTGTAAATGTGGGGGGTTTGTTTCTTAAAATCTAAACATACAAAACCTCATCTTAATGACCTCTACTCTGCTGTCGTGAGACCTCACTTGGAATATTGTGTGCAGTTCTGGTGTCCTCAACATAAAAAGGACATGGAACTGTTGGAACAAGTCCAGAGGAGGGATGATCATGGGACCAGAGCACCTGCCATACGAAGATAGGATGAGAAGGTTGGGTCTGTTCAGCCAGGAGAAGAGAAGGCTGCGTGGAGACCTCAGTGCAGCCTTCCAGTATCTGAAGGGGGCCTATAGGGATGCTGGGGACGGACTCTTCATGAGGGACTGTAGTGAGAGGAGAAGGGGTAAGGGATTCAAACTTTAACAGGGAAAGTTTAGATTGGATGTGAGGAAGAAATTCTTTACTGTAAGGGTGGTGAGGCATTGGAATGGGCTGCCCAGGGAAGTTGTGAATGCTCCATTGCTGGCAGTGTTCAAGGCTGGGTTGGACATAGCCTCGGGTGGCATGGTTTAGTGGGAGGTGTCCCTGCCCATGGCAGGGGGGTTGAAACTAGATGATCTTAAGATCCTTTCCAACCCTAACTATTCTATGATTCTATGACTCCTGTTCTTTGTAAATTTAAAGTATGTCATCAGAGACTTAATTTGTATTCTCTGTGATGATGGGGTAAAAAAAGAAAGATTTCTGAAGTTAGGGTACCAGAAAGCAAAGGTTGAAACCCCACTGAGTATTCATTTACAATAGGAGACCAGGTACGTGGGTACATGTTGCTAGGAATGAGCTCAGTGTCATTCATTTGTTAGAGTTGTCTCTTCAAACCGACTGATAAGCAAGTGAGACTGGAAAGCTCTTTTATAACTGCCAATTTCTGATTTGGTGTTTTGATTTTGGCTTGTGGCATTATTATGATGGTTGTAAAACTTCGAAGATAAATTTTCAAAATCAGGCCTAACAGAAGTTCTGTTTTGCCTGTATAATAGCTATAGTCATGTGTATAGCTATGTCATATATAGTGCAAGTCCAACATTGTTTTTGTTGTGTGAAGCAAATTGAATAAGTATATTTGGCACACTTAATGTTGGATACTTTTGAGTTTGGTGTCTTTAATGTTCAATTAAGTATTGCATCCCAAGTAGAAAACCAGAAAGTCATAGTATTCAGTTTTCTTAAAAGAAATAATTGAAAATGCAATTATCTCATTTTCATGTCACTTTAAACTTAAATTTAAGTAGCAGCAGAAGTTCTTGGCCTCAGGAAGGAGAAAGAGAAAAACATGTTAACTAAAATGGATAGTTACTTAGGTCATAGTCTCTGTCTTCCTATCGTACTGTTTTCCGCTGGCTTTCAATTGGTAAGTCATTTTCTGGTCAGTGCAAAAATATTTACTTTCCTATATAAAAAACTATGCTAGTGTTTATTCAGAAGATTTTTAAGTCTCATTATTAAGTAGTGTGTAAGGTGAGCTAAACTTTTAGTTTCCAAGTAATGATAATTGCATAATTGGCATGTGTGCAGGGCCAATTAAAGAAAACAGCCCAAGTATTACACAATCTTAAACTGATAGGCATTTAGTGATGTGTGGTATTACATTGTACTGTTATACAGTCAGGATCTCATGTATCTTTGTGAACTTTCCTGCATGTATAGTACAAACAAGATTAATAGCTTGCCAGAAAAAAATAGCTATATGAAGCATTATCATCCAGGATATCTTCTGACAAAGGAGACTACCTGCATTGCCTAGAGATGGAAATGCTAATGCTATCTCATCTTTTCCTTCTTGTGTTCTACCTAGAAGAATTAGTGATTTGAGTTGCAGCCACATCTGTTGCTATATCACAAGCAGATCAAAAACAGCCAAGGGAAAGATGCCCCTTTGAGAGCGGAAGTGAGATTTCACTATGTGGCAGCTACAGCTTTGTCAGGGGTCTAGAACATGTCCTGTACTGTGCAATGCTAAAAGTGGTGACTATTTAGCACCAGGAAATCTGTGACTGGAACAGAAATCAAATTATATATAAACATAGATTAGGGCAAAAAGTCTTCAACATTTTATCTTAATGAAAGAAGATTTTTTTGAACTGAGTGTCTTCCACAACTGAAATGTATTCATTGACTGTTTTCATGTGGTTTGCTTGCTTTAAAATGCCCTTGATCTCACCAACACACCTAATAGAAAAAAATTTCCAGGAGCATTTTCTTTAGGCTGGCTGTACACCATGACTGCAGAATGACATAAATTGCTCTATCCCCCGAAGCAGAGTCTTTTTACCTGTGGGTTTGTATTATAAATCAATAATTAAGAATTAAAGTATATATCTTTTAAGTTCAGAGACATGAGTGTGCCATGGAATGTATTTGTAGCAGACAGAGTAAATATACAAGCTTTGAAATAAGGGTAGTAGCTGCTTTTAGGCTGTAGAATTCAGAATACTGCTGGGGAAAGCCTCCAAGTCAGAATGTGTTACCATGGCGACTAAATTCCCAGTATAAAAAAAGCAGAACTCTTGGTACTCAAAGCTGCATTAGAACTGCATAAAGAACTTACTGTTTCAGGAGTGTACCATACTGTATGCTTATTTTCTGCAGAAGTCATCCCATTGTCTTCAAATCTTTGAACCATTTAGGTGGAAAGGGATTTGAGACCTCTCCCTCTGAGGAGGGTCAGCTATGAAGACCATCCTACTGAAGTCTTTATTCACTCAGGTCTTGAAAACCTCCAAGGAAGGAAATTTCTGAACTTCTCTTGAGTGGCTTATTCCAATGTTTAATTATCTTGACAGTGTACTTTTTTTTTTTTTTCATGATATTCCTGTTTTCCTGTGCCTCTATTCCATCTGAAATATCCTGTTTCAGTTTTTGACTGTTCGCTTGTTTTTCCCATTCTACACCTCAGTAAAAAGGCTGGCTCAGTCTTTTTGATAACCTGCTTTTCAGGTATTGAAAAGAGCTGTTAGGCTCCTCTCCAACCCCAATCCTTCTTAGGCCAAACAAGCCAGTTTCCTCAGCCTCTTGTACAGTGCATGTGCTTCAACCTCCTGACCGTCTTGATTGTCCTCTAATGGACTTCCTCAGATGTATCAATGTTGTATTTGTGTCCAAAATGGGATGCAGTGTACCAGATGTGATCTAACAGGTGTCAAGTAGAGGAGAATAGTCTGTTTCCCTTATTCTGCTGATTCATTTCCTGTTGCTATACCTCCAGATGCTGCTAGCCTTCATTGCTTAGAAGGTAGACAGGCTCTGCTCAGTGTGACTTCCATATCATAGAATCATAGAATAGTTAGGGTTGGAAAGGACCTTAAGGTTGTGTAGTTCCAACCCCCCTGCCATGGGCAGTGACACCTCCCATTAAACCATGTCACCCAGGGCTCTGTCCAACCTGGCCTTGAACACTGCCAGGGATGGAGCTTAATGGGATGTCCTTTTCAGTGTATCCAGTCAGATGGGAGTATTTACTATTACAGTGGATTAGCCTGTATGAGGTATAGAATTTGGCTTTTGATCTTTCTTAATTTGATGAGATTCTTGTTTGCCTGTGCCATTAGCCTTCCCAGAGGCTGGTAATCAGTCCTCTTGAATGGCAACCATGCTCTGGAATTTATCAGTTGCATCCCACACTTTGCCATTGTCTGCAAGCTTTGTGAGAGCCCATTCCATCTCCTTGTCAAGGTCATTGATAAAGATATTAAACAGGATAGATCCCAGAATAGACTCTGGAGAAACTCCTTTTCCATGCAGTGCGTGGATGGTGTACTGTCGACCATTATCTGCTGAACTAAACAAGCAGGCTAATTTTTACCTGTGTTGTAGTGTATGTATCTAAACTGTAAAATCCCCACTTGGATCCAGGAATGCTATAGGAGGCCATATTGGAATGTTGTTAATGTCTAATACTTCTTTAGGTATTTTTATATGAATTTGGAACATGGTCTTCCACACCAGAATTTACTCAGAAATTCTCAAACAGATGTGATGATAGTCTGCTCAGCAGTATTTCCTGATAGAAAAGACCTGAAAAACCTTTAAAGGTCCCTTCCAACCCAAACTGTTGTATGATTTTATTTTAAACTAGGTGTAACTGAATAGTGTCTTTTAGACAATTTAGAAATTAAACCATTTTTCTGTTTAAGAGGTTTGTTTTATTAAGACTTCTACTTTGAACAGTTAACAGAGGAATCATTACTTTAGCTAGTTTTTCCACATTATTGCCAGTCTGGACAGAAACTAACCTTAGATATTTTTCCCATCTAAAAAGGCCCTTATCAATGACAGAAAACCTATTATATTTAGTTAGGAACAGAAAGAACAGCAATTGGTATATTTAGCATAGCAAACAATTTAACTTCTAAATGGCTAAAACTGCAATATTGAAAAGGCTGCCATATCACTATAGCTGTTTAACTCACCCTGTATTTATTTGCAATAGAAGTGTAATACTATCCTTGACTGATAACTTCATTGGGTTGGGTTTTTTCCTATAAATATCAAAAAAAGAAAGGGGAAAAAAAAAAACCCAGCCAACCAACACTAAAGATCGGACAAGGTTGGTTATAATATATTTTGGTGGAGGGAGGCAGAATTTTTCTGTACCATAGTTTCCATATTAGAATAAGTAGAAATATTTTGCATGTTATAAAAGTAGATTAACCACTTAGCCCATTTCATCTATTTGGAGACTATTATTAATGTGAATACATGATAGCCAACTGTTTTATTGTTCATATTCAGAGCAATTCTTAAATTACAAATGATATCAATTAGCTTTAATGTGTTTTCTGTTTGTTTATACCATCATCATATACATCTCTTATGCTTTCTAATTTTCCATACCACTTCTGCTTATGAAGTTTTTCTTTGCTGCTCATTTTCTGTGCTTGACAGTGAAATCATAAGTCAGAATAAATGATCGTATAAGACATAGCAACTGCACAGGACTTTTGTCTCCTTTGTAGTATCTTGAAGGGAGATTGGTTTCCTGCAAGGTAGCTACTGAAACACAAATATTTGCTGGAAATGAAAGGGGATTATAGACAACCAGAGGCAAAAATATGAAGAATAGTCCAAAAGAATCCCCTCTTTCCATACAGTTTGGGGTTTTATTTGTTTCCTCATCTTTCCACAAGCTACTTACGTTTTAGTTTCTGTCTTTTTGATTTCCATAAGTATGTAAGTGGATTATGAACACAGTATTATCAAATATTTGTACTGTATGTGGTAACTATTGTCTTGCAGTATTCAGGAAGCAGGTATCATCCTGTCAGGTGTAGGGCTGTTATTCTTTTGTATTCTGCTAACACCTTGAGTATATGTAGTTATATAGCAGTCTGAACTAAACAGTGACAATCTTTTTTTTTGCAGAAATCTTTTTTAAAGAATAAAAAGCAAGCAGCAACAGCATAAAATGCTTTTCTCAATACAGAACAATCAAATAGTTCTCAAAACAATCAAAACATAACATTTAGGGAAATACTGTTAAAAAAGTACTATGACTTCTTTTGAGGTAACAGCCAATATAATCAATATCCCACACCTGTAATATGAAATTCTATTTGTATTTAAAAGCTTTGATTTTATTTAATGTATTGTCAACATGTGATGCAAGTAGCAGTATCATAGAATCATAGAATAGTTAGGGTTGGAAAGGACCTTAAGATCATCTAGTTCCAACCTCCCTGCTATGGACAGGGACACCTCCCACTAAACCATGTCACCCAAGACTATGTCCAGCCCGGCCTTGAACACTGCCAGGGATGGAGCATTCACAACCTCCCTGGGCAACCCATTCCAGTGCCTCTTAAATGATTAACATGCTCAGATTTTATGCAAAGAAGTGGCATGTGAGATTCAGACTGGACGTGAGGAAGAAATTCTTTACAATGAGAGTGGTAAAATACTGACACAGGTTGCCCAGAGAGGTGGTGGATGCACAATCCCTGGATATTTTCAAGACCAGGCTGGATGTGTTTCTGAGCAGCCTGATCTATGTCAATATGCCCCTGCTTGTTGCAGGGGTGGTGGACTAGATGACCTTTTAAGGTCCCTTTTAGTTCAAACTGTTCAATGATTCTGAGAGACATATGTTTAGCAAAGTTGCAAGGAATGAGGTGGAAAAAACTTTGTTCTGCTTTTTCTTCTCAATCCTGAGGGATGATTTACTAACAAGAGCTAATTTAGCTTTTTATTCTAATATTGAAAGCCCTAGGAACATGGGCAATTTTGCTATAGACAGATGCATTTCCAGTGACTTTAGTTCAGACTTTTAAAGTGGAATATTCTCCTTCCTCTCATTTAGTATCCATCTTAGAAAAATATTGCTTCTTTACAAAAGCTTAGCCTGGTAGTTTGCCTGGAATGTGTTTCAGAGATTACTCTAGCTGGCATGAAAAGTGGCTTTTGTGCTCAGTGTGCACTGGTGAATATGCATGTAATCACCTGAAAGTTTTTCACTGCTTATCCAGAAAGGCATTTCATGCAGAGTAAATACCAAATAAGTTCTGTCACCAGCCTTCCTCCCCAATCTCTCCTAGGAAAGCTACTGCAGGGAGGTGAAGAAAGAACTTTTTGTTTTCTTTCAAAAGACCCAAAGAAACAAAGTCTACGTTTAGCATTCACGTGAAATCACTTTGGGAAAGACTCTGCCAACTTTAGTTCACTCATTGTTTGGTTTGTAATAATTCTAAGCCATATGTTTTTTTTTAAACCTATTTAACTCAGGCTAGGTTGTTTTGGGAGAGTGCAATTATTCACATTCTTAAAAGGAACACATATGTCCTGTTAGCCTTTTGCTCTAAAGCCAAGCCAGTTGTGTTTTAATTACAGTATCGTTGGTTGAAATTACAGTCATTAATGTGCTTCTGATATTCAAACTCTTGATCATAGCTTTGAAAACATGCATCAAGGAAACAACACTGAGCCCCATGATGAAAAGAATGCTATCGAAAAATGTAATTAGTTACATTTTAATAGCCTTTTAAAAATAGATTTGTGTGTTTTTTGTTTCTTTCTTTTTATAATGTAAAAGATTTTGTTTTTATACAGTTTACATATAGTTATTAAATTAATTTGGGATTCTTCTTAATAAATTCAGGATTTTAATTAAACTTTTTTAACAAAATATTACTTCATTTAGTCTCTTCAGTATTTAGAGATCTTCAAGCAATAGAAAAGCATAAAGGGGATGATCTGATGAATGATGAAGCAGGGGGAGATGAGTTGAAGTTGTGTGTGTTTGTTTTGTGGTGTGGAGTATTTTCCTTTTTAAGTCTTTCATGACACTATGGGCAATTATTGTTTACTTAGCTCTGAGTTTTTAAATTTGCAAATAGACACTATTGATATCCACTAAAAGGCTTAAGTGTTTTATATTTGCTTATAGCTATTTTTGATAGCATATTGTTTTTGATAATGAGCTGGGTTCAATTGAGAGCATCAGAGGCATTTATTTTAAATCTGCATGTCCAGTAGACCTGATTCCAAATGCTGGGATTTTAATGCATTTGAAACATTGAATTCATTCAAAGCTTTTCAAAATTCCTTGAATGCTAGGATTCCAAAACCTAAAGAAAAAGAGCTAAACCAGATTGTTTTGATACAAAGGTAATACCATTGCTTTTTTAGGGCAAAGATGTATATACACATGTCCTTAATAACCAAATTCTAAAGGTGGTCCAGCTGCTGCCTGGGGCAGCTGAAAATCCTTCTAGCTATAAGGGGCAGGATTCTGAATACAGCAACTGGCTGTCATTTTTCTCATGTTGTTTTTTTCTAAAGTTAGAAGTGATCAGTCTTATTTTGCAGTTATATTCCTCTCAGAAGGGGTAGCAGCTGAAAGCAAGAAAGACTTTCTCAACTAGAAGAAAGGAATTTATAATATAGGACTTAGGTATTCTTCTGTAAGACAATTAAAGAGAGACAGTTTGGAACTCTATGCCAGGGAAATGTCTATAGTGTGTCCTGGGTATTTTCATTGACTATCAGTGCATGCTTATCTGTTGCACTTTGAAAAATGCAGATCTGTGGTAGTTCTTCCTCGTAGCTGGAGAAAGAGCCTAACTTAGCCGTATTACCTAACTATTGCAATTCTGGGTTCATGTGGCTGTAGTTACTAGGTCATCGTTGGGGTTATAGCTGTTTTGGGTAGCCATGCTTCAGTTATTTAATTGCAGCATTTGCTGCTGTAGCAAATAGCCAGACTTAATCAGCAATCTTAGTAGGCGTTAGCTAACTTTCACCAACTGCTCAGGATCAAGCAGTAACAGACAATATGTTACAGTGAAATATTTATTTTTCATTGCTGTATTGAGTAAGGGATCAGAGAATAAGAGTTTTAACAAAGCAAAAAAAAAAAAAAAAATCAGCAAACCTTAATTTTCCAGAACAGGCTTCATCTGGATAGTTCAGTTAGAATGTTGCAATTCCAAAACTTTGGGTAGGCTGGAGAGAGAGCATTATTTCAGGTAGTGGTAAATGCAGCATGCTGGGTTTTTTACTCTAGTGACCCTTAAATAGAAAATATTTTTCAGATTTTGGTTTTGATATCAAATTTGTCAATGAACTTATATTAAAACGATAAGACCGGCACTTGGGTTTTTCTGAACTGTACTCTGCTGATCAGTGGAGTTACAAGTGGTTTACGTAAAATGTAGGGAAATTCCTTGTCATGGGTTCAGCAGCAGCAGTCATTTTTCTCCTTTAAGTGGTAGCTGGTGCAGCACTGTGTTTTGGATTTTTGCCTTGGGAACAGTGCTGATAACACCAGTGTTTATAGTTATGGCTCAGAATGTTTAGGCTGACCAAGGACTTTCTGAGTTTCATGCTCTACCAAGGAGGAAGGGAAGCCAGGAGGAAGCTGGGCAGAAGCAGAGACAGGGCACCTGACCCAAACTGACCAAAGAGGTATTCCATACCACAGCACGTCATGT
>JASSUY010046539.1:0-19072 GCA_032466535.1 Forpus xanthops | reverse complement strand
AGATCCAATCTAAACTTCCCCTGTTTAAGTTTGAACCCGTTATCCCTTGTCCTCTCAGTACAGTCCCTCATGAAGAGTCCCTTCCCGGCATCCCTGTAGGCCCCCTTCAGATTCATGCTTAATGTCTTTTGCATGTGTTAATTGGTTACTGTGCTGCTTCAGTGCTCTTATTACTTGCACTGTGCTGAGGCCACCTTTATTAGATATGCAATTTCATAGTTCATGCAAACAAGTTGTTAACAGATATCTTACAGATACCTTACAGATACCCTTTAATTGTAATTGTGATCAGGATAGGAAATCTCACAACATCAGGTAATTTACCTTGCAATTTTGCAGTCACATGTAACACACAAGCAAAGCTGCTCTAAGCCTTCTCTAATACAGGCTAGCTAGACCAAATGCATGGGTTTTGTGCCTAGCTGACAGCAGATCCTGTTTGTTTTTATATTTGCCCCAGTTAGAGCCAGTATTTGAGACATATATTACCTATCAGCTAATATCTGGAAGAAAATGTAAATGCAGTATTCCTGAAGCTCTTGAATGGCTGTACTCCCTGTCACCTCCCATGTACAGTTGAACTGTACATTTTTGCTGTTTCATTCCTTGATCAAGCTGTTACCAGAATACAGTTCTTGCTCCACTGAGCGCAGGCGAAGGCTGACCTGTGCTCCAAATAGCTGTTCCGCTTTGTTGTCACATTAATGTTCCATAGGGCATCTGCTCACTTCCTGTGAAGATCTTATGGAAAAGGCTTTCCTCATAACATCTAATGAATAACTGAGATCAGAGAAGTGGCTCACTAGAGAGTCACTCCAGCAATGCTATGCAATAGTACTCTGCTTACATTTCCAAAGAATTCAGGTGCTGTTGCAATGGAATGAAGGATGTTTTCAGCATGATTGTTTAGGAAAAGAGAATTCTGTTCTGCAATTCTTGAGATTTCCTTTTGATATGAGCAATTGTCTCCAAATGACTGTCATATTTTTGTCATGTTATATGTATATGGAACACTACAAAATTATTGAGCTTTTCTGACTTTAAGGACACTTTATGTTTTGTAGGTTATCTTGTAGTGAGAAGTCTTAAGTGCCCCTCAATCCTAAAGATAAAGGAATAATGAAAAACCCCAGTCATGGGAGGGTAAGCACACTAATAAATTTTTAGTAGTCCTATGTCCCTAAGGGAGATCCTGGTATTAGGAAGGAAATATTTATGGAGGCCAGAAGTTTTATCACAAGGCAATGTGCCATCTTTATTATGTTTAATATTTCCAGTTAAAAATAAGCAACAGTTATTTTGAATAATTGAGTTAATATTTTAAATTACTTTATTGGAGTTGAAGTAAATATGCCAGTCAAAGCAATAGCAGAGATTTTAAATTGTTTAGCGTGTTCCACTGTGAGTCTTAGCTTTGTTCATGTTCTTCCGAATGATATTACTTTGCTACTAGGATGGTGTGAAGGAAATGTGTGCCATATTGGACACTTTAGAAAGAAAAGAAAAGCCCCATGAGTTTGAATATTAAAAAAAAAAAAAATAAAATCTTGTGAAATGAATCCTTGTAGTACTTTACAAGGTCACACTGTCCTGTAAGGCTTGCAAGCTCTTTTGTCTTGTGCTGTGTATAGCACAGTGAGCTCTTAATACTAAGAGCTCACTGTCAGATAGCTTTGCAGATTGTTACAGTTTAAAAGCCTGCAGTATGTGAACTCAAGCACAGATGCTGGTTATAGATTAATGTAGAAAATTATATTACATCCATTCCTACAACAGAGATCACTGGGAATGGTATATCACACTAAACTGTGAATTTAGAAAACTCGCATATGATATAATATTTTCTCACTTTGTTTCCTTTGTGCACACTATGTGCTTCTAACTATTGTCAGAACTGCTATGAGAGACTGTAAATTGAACCATAAATTGTTGGAAATGCTTAAATGAACACCTTAGAAGTTCATATGTTAGAACAGCATTTTCCACTTTTACTGTAAATCTTGTAAAGCCATGGGAGTACAGCAAAATATCCAAGGCATAAAATATTCAGAGTCATCTCTACAGCTGCCAGTCAGTACCTACATGTACAATGAGAATAACTGAAGAGTCTGTCCTGATTGCGCATCCCTGAAATAGTATATGTAATCACTTCTTAGTCATGATAGAGAAATACACCCTTAACAAGAGCCCTGCATGGATCCAAGAGCTGGAGGACGTGACTGAGCTTTTGCTGCCAGTCTGCTATACATACACTACAGCAACTGTACAGATGGTTTTAGGAAAAACTGTAAAGCAACAGGTATTCTGTTACCTGCAGGAGGTTCAGTCTGAGGCAGTTCTGGGAGAATTTGGGCACAGCTAGCTGGAAGTCACACAAAGTAGCAGATAATTGCTCTGGGATTCTCAGCTCACAAGGTATCTGTGAGAACTCCTATCCTGGAAGAGGAGCTACAGATTGAAGATGACAGTGATGATGGGCAAGATAGCACAGAGTATCTAAAATAATTCTAGGTGCTTGTGTTTTATGGTGACTGGATTCCACTCATAAGTCCTTTAGCTGTATTGACACTGAAAGACACTGTTCCTGTGAAGAGTTGTAAAGGAACATCTTCCTCATACTTTTTCATGAACAAGTCTGAGCTTTTAATCAAATGCCTGATTTATTTTAAGCAAAAAAACTCAATTTAAGTTGAAGAGGGGGTGGCTGTTGACATAGAATCATAGAACAGTTAGGGTTGGAAAGCACCTTAAGATCATCTAGTTCCAACCCCCCTGCCATGGGCAGGGACGCCTCACACTAAACCATGTCACCCAAGGCTCTGTCCAACCCGACCTTGAACACTGCATTCACAACTTCCTTGGGCAACCCATTCCAGTGCCTCACCACCCTTACACGGAAAACTTCAGTCCGAATTGCTGAAGTCTGTCAGGCTATGTACAAAACAATGACAACATGGCATTATGCATGGAAACCTGGCACAGTTTAATTACTCAGTTGAGTGTAGAGAAACAAGGAATTTCTCTCCTATTTCACTGAGCTTTTTCTTGAATCTGTACCTTAGCCAGAGATGGCAAGCCAAGAACATCACTATTCTCATTTCAGGATTGTAAGAACACAGAAATCACAGGGAGAGACTGGGAATCACAGGTATTGCCTTTCTCTGTGGTCAACAGAGTGTTTATCAATTCTACATGTATTTTCAGTGTGTGAGTTGCTGTTTTAAGAAGAGATTAACACCTCATCATGTTAAGCCAAAATACTTGTGATTCATGTGAGTCTATCCTGTTAGTATCAGCCATCACCCTTTTCTAAGCTGCCCAGGATGGAGTGCTTGAGAGAGGTGCTGGTTGGGCAAAATGGAAACCTTATAAGTGGCAGATGCAAAAGGTGACAGTCCACTTAGACCAACTTCTAGTCAGAAAACAATGGTCTTTTTTTTCCCTTCCTTTTAAGAAAGCCTGACTGCCTATAACAGCTGGTCAGAGCCTGGTGCAGAAGGTGTAGTCCTCTGTGACATGGTTTGGAGTTGCTGGAATACACTTCTTTCTAAAATTTAACTTATTGAATTCTTCTGTGATTTCCACAATCGATTTTCCTTTTGTTTCTGGAAGGAACAGGTGGATAATTATCCCTGAAGTGAAAATTACTACCATAAAGATGAGGAAGCAGAAGTGCTTGAGTTTTTCCTGCAGGGAAGAGCAAAGTAAGAAAGAGAGCAAGATGAGCATGTCTTCTTTTTCACTTTCTTTGCACAGTGTTTGTATTTGGGTCCCAAAGTACTTTGAATTCGACAGGAGCATTTTGCATTTTGACCTTTGACAAATACTTCAGTCTGAATAAGTATCTTGGGAAAATCAGAGCCCTTCCATTGCAAAAGTGGACTTGGGAGAGCAGAAGCCAAGACCACTTTAGACTGACATGGGGATGGCATTTCGTGCTGCTTTTCTTCTTGCTCCCGGGGCCAACTCAAGCTTAGTGCCTGTTGGGAGTGTCCCAGGCAAAACAACTCACCACAATGAAGGGGAAGGTTGTTCCGATCACAAAGACACCCGACCAGTTGAGAATGGCACCAATCACAAAGGCAGATGGTCTGCATGAGAACTTGAAAATTTCAATCCTAATGGAAACTGTGGCACCAGCTGAAAGACAAAACACTGTAAGAATGATGTATGTTGCTCCTTTTTAGAAAAGAAAATGTTTTTGTCATCTTATAAACTGCTACACATCAGGTTTGTAAAGTGGTCAAATGTTCAAATATATTTCTTGTGGAGATTCAAGTATCAAGTAGTTAACACTTGAGAAAGTCTGACATATTTTCATGAAAGAAGCTGTGTAAGGATGGAATTACTATTATTTCTAACAAGAATTCCCAGGATGATACTGCTATGTTACCAATGAGTGACCTTCCCAGATTTGCTTCCTGGTTATTTCAGTCATGTTTTGGAGTCACAGGACATTGACAGCTTTCAGTTAAGAAAAGAATTCAACCTTGCCATACAGGAAGGCAAATATTTTGAAGTTGTTTAATAATATTTTTAAAGAGTAGCAGGTACTGTGCTGCTGAATATGTGGGGCAAGTTGTAATATTATAGAACATTGACTTTTAAAGAACTCGTGCTTTTCTTTCTCTCTTTCTTTTTTTTGAGTATTAAAAAACCCCAAAGAAACACATCTGCTTTTGCTCGATTTTCACTGTATTTTTGCAGTGAGTACTTTCTGCTGTGTTCTTTTCCTCTTGTTAGCAAAACCCAAATCTGATGGCATTGAAATTTATTGCCAATAATTGGACCCATAATGCTTAAATGACTACAAGATGAGATTTTTATTTACTTATGCTAAACATTATGCAATATTATGCAAGGTTTTCCTAGCCATATTATTAACTCCTTTGACTCTATTCCTCTATCTCTTCTGAATGAGTACTTACCTGGCCCAACTCCAAAGACAATTACGAACAAGATAATCAGACAAAGGCTGCAGTATGGCATCCAGAAATACCAGTCCTGGGGAAAAAATCCGAAACATAACAAACTTCTGAGTGAAATCAGTTCATAGGTGAGAAATGCTGCTTTTTTTCCAACACTGTAACCACAAGAGAAAACATACAATGTGTGGGAACTGGCAGAGAAATGTGAGTGCTTTTTCGTGTGGATGAAGCAGTGTGGTTTTTGTTAGGTGAGCAGAGAAGCAGGTTTGCTAGTGCAGAGCAGCTGTTGAGCTTGGAAGCTTTCAGTTAGGTTTGAATAGTACTTTTCCATCCTGTCTTCCTTTCTTCTTGACCCCACAGTGCTTTTCCCAAGCCTTAGAAATATGGGAAGGCCAAATTGTGTCTTTCTTCGCTTTTGTTAATGATAGGTCCAGTAACTGGTACTGAAAAAGAACTTTTCTCGATCTTAGGTTTGAATATATGAGACCTTGGTGCTTCAGGAGAAAAGATTTCGACCTCTTATGTTTGAGATCCTTCATGAACGAAACAAAAATGGAAGTCTGCTGCCACCTTGCTTCAAGGCTAGGTTTACAGTTTTAGCTATAGAGTAGCTCTTGGAGGAATACTTGATAATCTGAGAGATTTGCTTATGAAGAAGCTACAGCAGTGACAGAGTGTTACAGAGGTGATCCAGTTTCCAGTCTGTGAACAGATATATGCATTCCCAGTATATTCTGCAGCAAAGTTAAATTTCAAATTAACTGATGCAAAGAGCTAGCGGTTTTCTTGTTGCTCATTAGAAACTGTGTTACTAGAGAGGGCCATTTTCCTAGGACTGTCTTTTGCTCTATGCTGGCCAGTGTTTGGTGCTTGCAGTATGATAAAGTCAGTAATCATGCGAGTTTACCAGTGTTTTATGTGCTCCTAGCTGCACTTGTGAGATCACACTGGAAGGCAGGAAAACAAGAGAGTACTTACTGAGAGATGGTTTGATGCTATAGACAAGCTTGATTTTTAGGATATTCCCCTCCCAGAGGGTAAGCTGTTAACACAGAAGTTATTTTGGCACTTCTAAGCCTCACTTTCCTTTCTCAGTAGCTTAGTCCTGCCTGCGAGCAGAAGTTAGAAGTAGAATAATCTGCCATGAGAAGTTTCCTTACCTGTAGCGAGAGAGTCACGGTGATAGCAGCTAGCAATGAGCCCATGATAAAATAACCTCCTCTTAGAAGCACTTTCCTGCCCAGTCGCTCAATGATGGAGCTCTGAAGGACAGGATCACACTGGTATCAGTATCAGAAGAGCAACTTGTGACCCATTCCTGAAGTAGTGTGACTTACACAGACTGCAGTAGCTACGACTTCAGAGAGTCCAATAGAGAGGGTCATATAGGAGATCATTCTTTCATCAAAGCCAGCTGCCTGGAGGACTTCAAAAGTATAAAAATAAATCTGGAAGAAAACCCCATAAAATAGTAAGAGAAGAAATTAATTGACTTCTTACCCATACCTGTGTAACACTGCCCTGGACAGGAGCTGCTAACCAAGCAGCGTGCAGCTCCACTTTGGAATCTAGATCTCTGCACTCTGAATCCAGAGTTCTTCACTCTTTATGACAGTATTCACTTTACTGGCAGACAAAAACGTTAAAAATGAAATTAATGAATTCATTTAATAAAGGTGGGCTAGAAGGACCTGCAGCTACTGCAATGTACTTAGGTTTGCAGAGCTTTCAGAAGCAGCCAGATATATCGTCTCTTCTGGAGCCCATCCAAAACCACAACTGTAAGATATTCTCAAGAAGAGCGTGAGTTATGGAGCCGTGAGGAGCCGGATGTTTCCTTCAGGTCAATAGGTGTTTTTAGACTTTAAGGGGGAAATACACTCAACTGCATTGATGCCACATAGCTGAACTGTGGCGGTCAGAATAACTATCATGTACAGCTGCCAACGGAAGGCTGGTTCTTTCATTAGCTCCAGGACACTCAAGATCTTGGTGTTTTTCATGGTTGCCTTCTCTTTCATGAAGTCATCAATGTCTGCTTGGTGATGGCCTTCACCCCAAAGCTGCCTTATGGCTGTGGAGGAGAAGGAGAGCGAGATCTGCCATGTTAATTTGTCTCTGTTTGCTGCCTAAAGAATTTGGTGAGTAGGTGATTCAAGTTTCTGGCAGCACAGAATGCATGGGCTGTGGCAGTGGTGAGAAGCAGAGATGTCCTATAGGGTCTTCCAGAGCCCTGATCCCCTCCTACACAGAGGGACCTGTTGTGACAGAGGGGCCTAGTGAGGTGCACAGTGACTCCCTCCCTGCCCAGGGGTCCAGTTTTCTCCCTTCCTCTTTCTCTCAGGGTATGAACAGGGTACACAGCAACAACTAGAGCTAAGGGGTGCTCTGTGGAGCCCTTCAGTGCAAACAGCCATTTATCATCTATCATTTATCATTTATCATTATTTGTCATCAGACTGACAGCACGAGTGGTATCACCTGAATACCAAAGGTTTTGTAATACAGAACTGTAGAAGGAAATAGTTTCATGTTCTATGTGGGGACTATAACAAAAATACACTTAGTAGGTGTCCACAGAGTTGTCTTGGAAATTAGCAGGGAGAAACAGTCCTGTTTATTTTTTTCCGTGTGGGGAGAGCAAGCATCACAAAACAACTGAAAGTCAAGTGATGAACTGGAGCCCTTGGTTACCTTTTTTGCAGCCTTCCTGGTCTTCTTTATGCATGAGGAGAAATGCTGGGGTCTCAGGGAAGAAGGGCAGAGTGATCAACTGGACCAGTGCTGGAAATCCACAGGAGGCCATCAGCATGGGCCATAGGTACTGGCTGCCTAGTAGCTCCCTGGTGGAATGCAAGTTTATTGCATTGGTTTTGAGGAAAGGAATGGATGGAAAAGCAGAGGAAGAAGCAAAAGGTAGAGGGGATTCAGAAATTAAGTGGGTGCAAAATCAATTGTATTCTACCTTTGTCCTGAAATCTGCCCTATGGCTTTTCCCAGAGACCAAAAGAAAGAGGAAGTAGAGTTTGCAAATCCACGTAGCTTCTTAGGGGAAATTTCTCCAACATACTGATGATGAAGAGGAGCACAAAGACCTTGGGGTGAGGAGAGAATTGTGGGAGAGAAGAAAGAAGACATTCACAACCACTGGAAACAAAATTGCATGTAAATAATGAAATAATACAGAATATAACTGCCTCATGTGCTGAAGTGTTTCTCATACCTCAACCCACATATGAGATTTTCAGTACTAGATTTTCTGTCCCTTTCTGCAAAAGTATTTGGCCCTCTTTGCATAGAGTAGATTTCTGATCTGAAGAAATAAACAGTTTTCCTTTTAGGGTAAACTATCAGCATAGTATCTCTTGTAACACTCAGCGTATTTTAAAGAATGCATAGTACGCAAATGCTAAATAACTAAACACCCTGTACTAATATTGAATATGCTTGTTGTTGACCCACATCATCTCAACCTTTTCTGACATAATGCTGTAGAATAGCTGTAAGGTAGATCCATAGCAGATTAAAATATACAGTGCTATACTCAGCATTGATTTGCACATGATTTAGGGGAGACTCAAGTATTCCTTTCCCACTGTCCCACAATAATTTTAATGGTTTCAGGCAGAGCTGATGTTTTCGCCTATATGTGAAGCACTTAATAACTCAGATATGCTGAAAACTAGTCTGGGAACAAGAGCTTTTTCCTAATACAGTGGTCACAGCCCCTTTTATCTGTCTTGAAGGCAACATGTTCTGCCTTTATCTCATGGCAAAGCAATGCAGATGTCCAGTCTCGCTAACAAAAATGAAGTTTTTGCATGAGGCACCATACAGATTCTAGACCATAGCAGGGCTGCTGTGTGTGAGTAGCTCTCAAAATACAACTGTGGTTCTTCAGTACAGCTGTATGTCAGAGAAACAATGGGCAAAATATAGTTATTTGAAAAAGAGACATTAATTTCTACTGAAATAGGTTAAAATAGGCACCCCTGTGAATATCCAAACTGAATGGAAAAGTATATTTTTGTGTAGGAGACAACTACAAGGCATACTGATACCAGCACAGGGTATGTGTTTTGCTGTATGTGGAGTTAATTCCTGGTAGGATTTGTTTTGCTTGATTATGCCCAGTTTTTTGTACTAACCCCAAGGAATTACTTCTTTGAAGCAGGTTGAATACCCTTGTAGAACATTTGTGATATATGTCAGACTCAAAACTGAATGGCTGTAGCCTTGAACAGACTGATTCTCTGGAGCCTTATGGGAATACCAGATTTAAACCATATACCATATAATTCAGGACTGTTAACTAAAATTCAGATAATATTGTACATATTTCTCCTTCAGTATAAACCCCCTTTGTTCCATATTGTATCAAGGCATTCCTGATAGCTCTGAATATCTACACACTGGAAAAAGCTGAATTTCATTTAGCATTAGTGAAATTAGTAGTAATTATGTTATTAATTGCTGGGTGTTACAAAAGATCTTCTGCCAAGGGGTCACTGGCTTTAAAATTTTATTTTCTTAGTTCAGGGTTATTATTTACTCTGAATAAAGGTGTAAAATATGGTCAGATCCTCCTGACCTGTGGGAGAAATCACCTACCTGCACTTAATCCACACAGGAAGCGTCCAATGAGAATCATCTCAAAGGACTGGGCTATTTTACTGCAGCCCATGATAGATGCTGCCATTATCATGAGTACATTGGTGCATAGGAGACATTTCTTTCTGTAAGTGCAAGAAAGACAAAAGAGTTTTCATAAATCAGAAGGGAAACGGCACTTAAGCTCCTGACGTGTAGGATGGCATGTAGGATGTCTTGGGTGAAATTGGCTTGCTAGTTTTGTGGCATATGTGGTCCAGGACAAAATAAGCCTGTCCACACTATTTGCACTAGATACTGTGGACTCACTGTGTGTACATGGATAGAACTGGGAGTTTCTGAATGCTTCTAGGTTTTGTAACTGAGAAAAGTCTTAAAGCTTTTCTGCATGTGGAATTCCATCATGGAACACATTTTTATAGCAATTAGGAGCATCTCAATGCTGCTGTTATCTTCTATCTTCAGCCAGGGAGCTGCCTTTCCTCTGTGCAGAGACTAACCCAACCTGAGTAACTGTATCTGGTGTGACAGGCTAGCAGCAGTTGATTAGCCCGTGCCACAGGACAAGGGCAAGAAGCATCAAAGTTTGTTGACACCACTGCTAAAGCTGCTGCATGTCTAAGACCAACAGTCTGTCTCATGTTAAAACCTTAACTGTCATTTCCTTAAGCAAGATTCAATTGACAAATTGTCTTTAAACATACATACTTGCCATACTTGACCGCCAGGTATCTAGTTCCTGAAGAACCCAAGAGACCTCCTATACCATAGATGGACACGGTGATAGACCACAGGAACAAGAGGTTATCCTGATGGATGGGGTAGCCATATCGCTCCAGCCAAGTTTCATTAATGAAGGCCTTAACATGCTGAGGCATAAAAACCAGTTTTCATTAACAATACCTGTGACTGCAGTGCATGGATTATATTTAGAACACAATTTTGTTGCTTCAGCTAAAGTAACTTTTCATACAAACTCTAAATGCATAACTAATAGATATAGTGTAACGGAGTATGCTGTGTTAATTTTGCCACGAAAAGAAGTTAATTCTTTGGGTGGTTTTGTCCTTGAAATCTGACAAGCTGAGGCACAGACTTGTACTGAAGAACAATGTGAACAGCCCTGTAAATTCTGCAGATGTATATTTGCTTGCTCTCACATATGTGCCAATAATACCAGGTTACACAGTGACTGTTCAGTGCAGTTTCTAAATACTTTCTCAGTCTGAACTTAGTGTTCTGAAGGCTGAAAATAGCACTTTTCCCATAAGGTGATCTCTACAACATAATGATGTCTCCCGTCTAGACCCCAGTATCTCAAAAGGAAGTTCTACCTGTGTTCAATGGAAAGAAGCAGAGACATTCCTAGAACATGGTTCGCTTGACCTGTTCTGTTTGTCTGTGAAGATGTGTAACTGTAACATTATCAAATGGAACCATTGAAGTAGTTTTATACCTACATGTAAAATACAGATATGCTGTAGGTTTATAGAGAAGACAGATGCAACCTCAGTCAGTATGTGTCTTCTGAGGAATAGTTGTATTAACAGCAATTTGCAGATGTCTGTCTATTTTCCTATCTTCAGCAGTTTGGTATGTTCTGCTTTACACAATAGCATTGCAATGGGAATGAAGCATGAGAGGAGAATACTAGGATTTAACCCTTGCTGACTGCCAGAGAGGAGCATCCTCAAACAGAAATGTAGACTCAGTGCTACTGTTAATCAGTGTGCCATGTGCTTTTTTGCCTACCTGAGACATGTAGGTGATTGTAGAAATTTGAAAGCCAATTTGGAATGTCCCCCCGATCCCGAGGATGGCGAGCATCTGAAAGAGCCCCTGGTACTGTACCTGCAGAGGTAAAACAGAATTTTAAGCTTGTAGCTACATCAGGCTGTTCTTTCAGTGTATTTCACTCTCCAGCGTCATCTCATTTGCTCAAGGGGCTTGCGGGTGGGAAAGTTCCCTCTGCTTGTCCTGGTGTGAGGCATACATCCCTCTGTGATTTCCCAACATCCAGTTCAAGGAAATATAGCCTTTAGCTATGGAAGCCATTACATTTCCCTCCCCTCCTCTATCATTAGTCATCAGAGTAGGAAGGTTATTCCATGCTTCAAGGCTACTTAAGAGTGCTTTTGGGGAAGGAAGTCTTATTTCCTCTCTGCTCTCTGGATAGTGGCCAGGCTATCTGTGCCCACAGCAGCGACCGGCCTATCTGTACCCAGACCTTTTCTGCCTTACCTGAGACAGTAGCTGCTGTGCCATATACTTTTCAGGCCTTTGAATAGTGGGCAGTGTTTCCTCTATTCAAGTTTTTGTCAAAGGTGTCATCAGTTCTGAACTCTTGCCCCTCACCTGCCTGTCTCAAGCCACATAGTCATGTTAATCTTTTGGAAGCTTTGAGAGCAGGCATCCCAGTTCAGTTTTCTTTTTCTGGTTGATTACAGATCTGAGAATACATAACCAGTACTGCTCTTAGGTTTACTCTATAGCAGCTTTGCAGAAGCCTGCAGTGAGTATGCTGTGAATGAATGAAAAATGGTCTGCCTTTCAGGGGAGCTGTATTCCTCTTTCCTGCACAAGAGGTTAAGTGTGCCCAGCAGGAGCTGAGAGCTATTTCTCAAAGAGGCTTTATCCTACTTGGAAGTGCCTCACTGATGTATGAGGCAGCAACTGGTTCAAGACTCAGCCACAACCAGCATATATATGTTGCAGACTCTCACAAACATCGCTGTTAAGATGCCCCAACTGCCAGTATCCTGTCCAGTTTTCTGCCTTTCAAAACCTCTGCCCGCCATCTCCTGGGCTAAATCATTCATGCCATATCTTACAAAATTCTTTTTTTCAGCAGGTAAGAAAAGCAAATTATGTTTGAGGGTAAGCAAAGATTCTCCAGTGAATGAAAACATTTAAGAAACATTAACATACTGATGAAAATGTGACAAAGATGGATGGCAGAGTATATGGAATGCATTAATACCTTAAAACAGTGGGCAGAACCACTTCCAAGATTATTTTAGTGAATAGGAACCTTGTTGTTTCTACTGAAATACTGATTTTGGTTTCCATGAAACACCAGTAGTGTACAAAAGCATCCCACATTTTTGTATACCTGTAAATCCCCCATCAAGCACTTACCAGGTCTGATAAGAAGCCGGTCATCTCTGTCTAGGGGCTGGTTGTCCAGTGTGTGATGTGTCTTTGTCATCGCAAGCTCCTGCATCTGCCTCTTGCCTGCTGGTGTGGCAGTGGACACTTGGCTTCAGGGACCAGAGTTAAATTTTTACTATTCCCTCTTCAGTCACTTACTTACACTTCAACTGGCCAAAGTTAACACTGATGGATTAAACATTTTGGGAAATAACTGCATCTAGTCCAACTAGGGGGAAAGTTTCCAAAGGCAGGAAGTTTGCAGCTGGGGGGTAGTGAGGGTTTTGGAAAGGGAAAGGAGAACAATCCAGGCAAAAAAAATTGAAACAGTTTTCCAGGAACAGTAAAATGCTATGATGGAGACCAATGAGTATATCTGCCATAACCTTCACAAAGCAAAAAGCAGCTGGCACAAGGTTTAGGTACTGCTAGTTATTATTAAGTAAAATATGTGATGTTCTGTTTCAGCTTAATTAGCATAGTAAATATAATTTATTAGGTGAAAATGAAACCAATTTCAAAGCCTACTTCTGCTGTTATAGCTTTCTGTACCAGATAGGCTGTATTGAGGAAAGGTGTTTCTTCTCTGATGTTTATGGGGATGTTTGTCAGGCAGGTGTGGTGAAAATGCAGTAAGAGATACTGTGCCCTGCTGGGTGCTTTTGGAATAGAGCATCTGGTACTGAAGAGTCTGCTTTGAGCAACCAGTAACTAAGACCCTCTTACTCATGACTGTAATCAAAGAAGATAAAAATTCCTTAATGAGTTAGGATGAGACAACTGGGATCTTAATCTCTCAAGTTTCAGCTTTCACACAGAGTAACTCCAAAATCAGTGTTTCAGCCACTGAAAAAGTCACCTTTGGTTCCCAGTGGTTCCTCTCTTGTGAAGTGAAGCTCAAACTGTAGTTCTACATGGCTTCTGCTAGAGACAGCACTTGAAATAAAAAGATTTGCCCAGAAATGTCATGTGTGGTTGGTGCTCTGAGCTATTCTTGCTTTCAGAGGCTTCTACTTGCTCTTACTTGTGCCAGAGGACTTTCGTCTGCCCCCAAGGCTTGGTGGTAGAGCAGGTGGGGCAATGGGGTTGTACTGAAGCTGTCAATAAATGCTCAAGCTCATCCTCAGGACTTGTACCTTCAGTTCTTATAACACAGAATGCAATTATTTACAGAGGGTTTACTGCAAATACTGCGAGTCTAAAGAAATGAGAAAAAAAATCATGTTAATAATAAAACCTCGGTGGCTTGTGAAATTCCAACTATTGCCTATACAATTGCATAGCACCTGCTGTTTATCCTGGCTTGCAATAGCATTTAGAATGATTTGGCATTTTTAAGCATTTTCTTTTCAACACCAGTGATTGTAACAGTCGGATTGTACAAAAATTAGTCAATAGCATAATTATTGAACATTTATTGTTTCAAAATATTAATGATCTCTTTATACTATATATTTTTCTCAGATTATGGGGGTTATGTCAGAAAACACAATAAAACAAAGAACTTGCATCGGAAACAATGTAGTGCATGTGTGATATCACCTCTAATTGCAGCACTGGCTAGCAAGCAACTGGGGGTACATTTCTATCAGTTTCTTGTCCTGTTTGCTGATTGTTGAGAAAATACGTCTTTTCAAGAATGGGTTTGAAATAGAAAATGTCTTTTTAAAAGCTTTTCACATGCTTTTAACAGCAAGAAACTGCTATAATTTTACTTTCTACCCTGAATATCATCTCATGTAAGTGATCTGTGGCCCAGAAAAAGAAGAGATACACCTTTCATCATCATTTAGTGTTAAACCTAAAGAAGTGAAAATTGAGGTGTTCATGCTGGTGAATTTCTTGAGAGAGATGAGGGAATTCACATGAAGCTTTTTCCTTTCTCTTTCACTATTCCTAGAGCTCTTTCAGCCCTACTAGTCCAGGTAGGCCCAAGAAAAGAGACAGAAATACAGGATGAGATGTCTTCTAGCCAGTTTTATTAGCTCATCTGACAACAGCTACCAAAGCAGTAATATTTACAGAACTCCTTTAAGCAGGTACAAGCATTACTCTGACACACTAATGGCAATGCCACTGCTTGTATTCAGTTCTTTCAGATGACAAATGCAGCCTCCTAAAAGGGAGTTTGGCCTGTACTGAAATAGGTGAGTATAATAATATAAATAAGTGAATACTGAAATAAGAGGCTGAATGGCACCTGAATTTCCAACTTCTTTTTAAGGATGTCAGTCACAGCAATGACACTGAAGTAGTAGTATGAAGATGAGAAAGCTAAAAGAAAGAAGCTTAGTTTAGTTGTTCTATCTCTCCTTTTGAGTAAAAGATAGCAAGGATGAGTAGTCGAACAAATCTGAAATGTTGCTTGGAGAAGTATGAGAAAGAGGGGCCTTGGCATGGGGTTAAAATGATGTGCAAACCTTAATAGCGTCAGGTTAATCGTATACTCTCTGGTTTATCAGTACCTGTAAGAGTTGCAGCTATAGTAAGCATTTGGGAGAACAGGCCTCTTGATGTTCAGCACATTGGATTTTTGCAGCCTGGGAAGATGAATGGTTGAGGTGGAAAGGTTTGTTAAAGCCATGAAGGAGTGAAGATTCCCAGCAAGACTGCCTGTGAAGGACTGCCTTCTTGCAGGAGACGCTGGAGGCAGCATTGCTGGACTTCTTAAGATAGGGACAAAGGGATTGAAGGTTTGTGCTTTTAAACCTGACATGTGCTGGGTGACAGGGATGAGATATCCTTCTGCAATATTCCATCTGTGTGTCTGCTGAGACCAGTTCCTTCAAAAGCACATTGACAAAGGGACACTGACCAACATTACAAGTGAAAATTCTCTCTTCTGTATGTGCAGGAAGGTTGAAACTTCTGATAAGATATGAAAAAGAGAAAGAGGAAGGTAAAATCAGAGAGAAGGAACTGACAAGTGAAAGTGGAAGTTAACTACAACTGGTACAATACCAATAGTGAACACTGATCCTGTTTTTCTATATATCTGTTTACTTAGATTATGCTCCATGGCTTTAATGTCTGTTCAGCACAGATGAGAAGTACTACCACTTGCAAGTGCACCATCTTGTGAAATTTGTGCCAACTGGGAAAGAACAACATGGAAGAAGAGAAGTGTTCTATTTGTGTTCTGTTCAGTCTCATGCTGGTCTTCAAACAGGCAACTCAGGTGTTAGAAATTCCCTTTTACAACTCAGAAGATGTTGTAGGCAGGTCAGCAACAAGATAGACAAGCCAGTCTCTCCCAGCATTGTATCACTGCAGAATAGATGTCTGTACTTCAGAGCTTCTTTAATAACATGATGCATTTATACAGCACTTTGTCAGCTCAGTGAAGCTCTCTTTTTCTGTTAGGTAGGTAGATAGATAGTGAGCATCAGTTTTCCAAATAAAGAGTGGTAGATGGACAGGCAAAAAAATCGAAAGACAAGTCAGCAGCCATTTGATGGCCAGGAGAAAATCTCATGAGTTTCCTGCACCTTCTGCTTCAGTAACCATCTGACTCTGAGGTTAATCTTTCCCTCATATGATTTCCATTGATTTATGGTTTTTACAGGAATTGGTCAGTGCTTTCAATGGATGGATTAAATATTTCAGTGACTCAATGGAGAGGTCTCTGAATGGAAACATTGGGTAGTGTGAGTACTCCATATTTTGATACAGGGAGTGAAACTAGATCGAATATAAAATGAACCCAAATTCCAGATGCTAGACACACACTGGCATTTAATACCAGAGTTTCTTCTGTGACTATTTCTTTAGAAGAAGCAAGCACATTATTTGACATGTTTAAATAGAAAAACCTAAAACCTTATCCTATTTCAGAGCTCCAGCACAAGGTTAATAAATGCAAATGGTTGAACTCCAGAAAGATAGAATTTACAGTCCTACTGTAATTTCTAAATTACATGCCTCTAAAACTGGAGGCATGGTATAGCATTTGTAACTGTGATGGGAAATGGGAAAACAACCAAGAGATGTTGTGCCCTGGCAGGCACACATTGTTGTGGTTTAAGCCTCTCAGGCAGTTCACTCCCTCACTCCCCCTCTTTCTTCCCCCCAGCTCTTAGGGGGATGGGGAAAAGAATGCAACTCCCCCAGGTTGAGATAAGAGCAGTTTAGCAACTAAGGTAAAACACAAATCACTACTGCTACCACCAATAATAGTATTGACAAGAGAAATACAAAGGAAAAGAACACAATTGCTCACCACCTATACCCAGCCTGACCAAGCAGTGTACCCCCACCCTTCCAGGTCTCTGCTCTCCATTTTTCCATCCTGGGCATGATGTGCTGTGGTATGGAATACCTCTTTGGTCAGTTTGGGTCAGGTGTCCTGTCTGTGCTTCCTCCTGGCTTCCCCTCCTCCCTGGCAGAGCATGAGGCTCAGAAAGTCCTTGGTCAGCCCAAAACATTACCAAGCAGTAACTGAAAACACGGGTGTTATCAGTGCAGTTCCCAGGCTGAAAGTCAAAAACACAGCACTGCACCAACTACCAAGAAGGAGAAAAATGACTGCTGCTGCTGAACCCAGAACACACATGTACAAAGGCAGAAGAGTTTTGGGAGGGGAGTGACTAAATGGTGCAGTGGACAGCAGGGTTGACAGCTCTTGTAAAGCAGCAGTATATGGGTGCTGTGGAGTATAGCAGTGGTAAAAGTGTAGTATTGTAAGCTGATGTGGCACTGGTGAAGTGCAATGTGTCCTAGGCCATTCCACAGTCAGAACACATTGTGTGTCACAGCTTCTGCTTTATTTATTTATTTTGGCAGCTTATTATAAAATGGACTGAATTTCCAAAGTGCTCTCTGTACTCTCTTGGTACTCTCTGGAAGTGTCTCACTTCCTGTTTCACTGCAGGGCTGTAGTTCTCAGCACTACCTTTATGTTTGTTAAACTTGTGCCATTCATTAGGTACCCAAAGTAAGGCTGAGAGCAGTGCTTACACTACAAAAACTTCCTCCAGATTTTGCTACAACTGATAGGCATGGAATGCGCAGTCAGTTTTCTCCAAAGGATGTAGGTGAGTGTTCTTTGGTACCAGCCCCAGGGATCAGGGCTGATCTCTGACAGCCATTATAGAGACAATCAGGACATACAGTTACTTAATGTGAGCTCAAGAAAACAGAACAAACTTGAGTTCTCTTTGTTATTCTACCTGGTATTTGCTCATGTGCAGTGTTCATGATCAAGGTCCTTTACAGTGTGATATCATAAGAAGACCACAAGAAAATAATTTTCAAGAACTGTGTTTATGTTTCATCTTCTCTTTATACCGTTCCTAATCCTGAGCAGAGCTTTCTTATAAAGACAGAGACAAATCCTCTTCTTTAAAATGACAGCATAGGAGAAAGACTTGAAATAAAATTGATGTGTTACACTGGAGAATGTTTCACATGTGCCAGTTCTGAGAAGTGTCTGTAGTTATTAATGTCTTGTTGCCTGTTCCTAGCTGTTCTAGGAAGGAGCCATTGTCTCTTACCATGAAAAGCAAAGGTAAAGATAAATGTAAAATAGGACTACTTGGATTAATGACAAAATATCTCTGGATTACATTTTGCATTACATTTTATTGATAAAAGTCCATGTTAAGGTTTAGTTTTCAGTTTGATTTTGAGACAGGACTTTTTGCCAGTGGGAGTTGCTTGGTGGCCTATCAGAGCTTGGTGCAGAATGTCTTCTCTTCAGTAGCATTCTTTTCCAAAATCTGGTGACGTTTCTTCTTAACCTGGCATGTTTTGAATTCCTCTGTGATTTCAGAAGTTGATTTCCCTTTCGTTTCTGGGAGGAACAGGTAGATGAGAGCTGCTGAAATGACGAGGACAGCAATAAAGATGAGGAAGCAAAAAGGGCCAAGGAACATCTAGAGATAAAAATAGAACAAGATGAATGATGTCTATCATGGGTTCAGACAACACTTTGCCTCTAAAGATTCTTAAACACTGTTGATTTGCCCCTCTGAAATGAGGAATACGTTGGTTTTACAAAAGGAATATTTATTTATCTCTTTAATTTAGTCTTGAGGCAGCAGATGATGGCTGAAGTTGAGGGAAGTGTTTCACATAGATGGCCTCTTTATACCAGTAGGAATAAGAGATTCACAGCTTTGATCATCTACAAGGCGTTTCATCCTATTCCCTGTCCAGAGCAGCCTAGAAAATCAGTTTAATTTGATATGAGGACAGGCTGAGAAAGTTGGGGCTGTGTGGAGACCTTATAGCAGCCTTCCAGTATCTGAAAGGGGCCTATAGGGATGCTGTGGAGGGTCTCTTCATGAGGGACTGTGCTGAGAGGAAAAGAGGTAACGGGTTCAAACTTAAACAGGGGAAGTTTAGATTGGATCTGAGGAAGAAATTCTTTACTGTAAGGGTGG
>JASSUY010046536.1:104347-146632 GCA_032466535.1 Forpus xanthops | reverse complement strand
CCGGCACAAACTTCCTCTCTGCCAACCCAGGCTCCAACATCACAAAGTACTGCCACTAGCCACAGCCCATCAACAACCACAACCACCACTGGCACTACCATAGTACCCAATAGCACTGCACCATCAACAGGAAGCACACTTATCATTACTACCACCAGTGCAGCCAGCACCACCAGCACCTCTCCTCTTTCAACAGAAGGAACCACCATCATCACACCCAGTGCAGCCAGCACCACCAGCACCTCTCCTCTTTCAACAGAAGGAACCACCATCATCACACCCACTCCGACATCCCACATCTCAGCCACAAGCTCTATCAGCACTTCCAGGACCACCACAAGAAGCACAACATCCACATCCACATCAACTGCAGCACAAACTTCCTCTCTGCCAACCCTGGCTCCAACATCAGAAAGTACTGCTTCCAGTCATCGCCCTTCAGCAACAGTGACTGTATTTTCTACACACCTGCCTGCCACATCTATTTCTTCTACTGCACTACGTACTGCCATAATTCCCAAAATTTTCTCTACCACCATTATCCCAGGTATGTCTTTCTTTGCCACTGAAAGTGTTTGAAAAATCTGTCTCTGTAGAATGCCATTGGTTTCATTGTCTTTTTTAATTGGTGCCTTCAAATTATTCTGTGATCTATTTAATAATTTTATTTAATTATTCTATTTTTCGTAACATGTAATCCATCAAGTTGTATAATCCTAGATGTTATTCAGCACAGAGCGAAAGGACTTCACAATCTCCAGTTAGCTATACACCAAATAGTTTAATGCAATAACAATGTTGGTTTTCTGGAATATTTAACATCACCATTTAATATGTTAAGCTCATGAGATGAAAATCCTGTGCTGCAAGTTTTTTCTTTTTTTTTAACAGTAACAACATCTGGTACATCACAATCAAGTCATTTTACAAGAACCAGTTCTCCTATCTTAAGTTCTATCTCCAGCACACCTGTCACAACAGAAGCAAGTACATTTTTACCATCAGCCAGAACGACTCCATGTTTTTGTCATGTGTTTGGTAATCTTTTTTCTCCTGGTAAGTGCCTTATTTTATGGTTACAAATAATTTCAGAAATATATAACTTTTTAATATTCTTTTTGATTTAAGACAACTGCTCAGTATCACCTGAACACAGAATTTTGTATATATGCACACACTTCATATTTTTGCAATATTTTCTTGAGGTCTTTCCCTTAAGTGTTTTTATTGGTCTTTTAATTTCTCCTCCAATTTTCCCCTACAGGGGAAGTGATATACAACACAACAGATGGTGCTGGCTGTAATTTTTACGCACTTTGCAGCAAAGAATGTGAAATTGACCCATACCAGGGCCCATGTCCTTCTACAACACCTTTCACTTCTACACAAGCCACCTCATCCACAGCGCATGGATTTTCTTCTGTCTCACCGACAACAGCAACATCCATCACAACTGCAGGACCAAGAAACTGTACTGATGTCAATCCTCCACGAAAGGTGGTTCCCCTCACTATTTTCGAATACATCACCATTGCAAAACCAGCCCAATTTCTGTCCTCAAACCCCAACTGAAATCAACTTGTATGTAAATCAATAACTAAGATGGCCATGTTCCCGATATGACCCAATAGCATACAGGTCTTGCACTTGGCATTACCAGGCTTTTATATAATCTGGAGGTAGAAAAAGATCACTAATACCATAGCAGAGATTTTTTTTTTTTTTAATAAAAGACATTTAAATGTCATAGAAATAAGAAGACCAGCTGTGAAAGCGTTAAAACCTCTTTCTTTTTACAAGGAAGAGAGTTCCACGATTCTTCTCAGCCTGCCTTCTCTTAAGGCCTGAAATCATATGATAAGAAAACTCTAATATGAACTGCCTGCCAATTTTGAGAGTATATCTCAAGTCGAAACAGGAACTAGGGTGAGAGAGCACTTAATAATAATAATGTACATATTTTTAGCCTGGAGAGCACTGGATAAGTGAATGCCAGAAGTGTGTCTGTGACCCCCACACTGCTATCGTACAATGCCAGCCGATTCTATGCCCAACAGCTCCGATACCAATTTGTGAACTTGGATTTGCTCCTGGGCATGTACTACCATCAAACGACTCATGTTGTCCTGAATATCGTTGCCGTAAGTATTAAAAATATATATATATATATTACGCTACACAACCTGTTAAATGACATTTGTACTTCTGTTAGTATCTAAGTAAGTTTTTCATGTATTACAGTAATAGCAAAACCTTCCTTAAATTGTTTTGGCTCAGTGAACATATATCAATTTTCGGCTAAACATGTATTAGAAATTTATTTGAAAGCAAAATGCTATTTTCAGTGAAGTCTGCTGAGAATTGGTATCAGTGGGGAAACAGGATAATACTTTGAACCTTCAAGTAAGCTAAATCATAATATCTGTAATAATAAAGGTTATTAATTTTTTTCATGTTATTAATGTAATGTTAGAACACATTAATGTTAACCTAACTGTAGCTAAACTGAGATCCGTAAAACATATTAAGCCAGCAGAAAGTTTAACAGTTACAAAAGCAAGTAACACATAGCAATAATACAAAGTGAAATGTAATCAGTAACTGAATTGTCAATGTATGAAAAATAATTACACTCAGACTGTTGAATGCTTATGAAAATTTAAAAATCCATCAGATACATGTTTATTTATATGCAAAAGTTTCTATATACTTATTTTATTCATATATTTATACAAAAGAATGAAAAAGAAGTCATAAATTATATGAAAAAACCAGAAACATCAAAACAAAGGAACAGCCAGTTTGAAGTAGTTCTGTGAAGACATGAATGGGCTCTGCCATGCTGCTAAATTGTTTATATTATCACAGTAAGGATATCCTTTTTTCCACCCAGAATCAACCTTCTACTCAAGTCATGTTCTGAGAGGTCATAAGGAATCAGCAACAAATGCACCTTCAAAGTTTACTGGATTTCTAGAGTTCAAAAAGGAAACAGCTAATTTAATTTGAAGCGAACTTGGTATTAAAAGGGCAAAACGGAGATTTTATTCATGCATAGCTCAAGTTTTAAGCTATTCCTCCTCTACTCTTCTAGTTAATTTCAAAGATGAAACTTTACTTAAACATCCAGCTATACTAAATATGAGGTATAAGAATGTATGGTTGAATTCAGGTTTTCCATGTTCTCTGAGTTACTAACAAACTTGGTGATGACATCTAAGGGAGTCTCATGATTTGAGCTTACTGCAGAATTATGGTTTTGTTTGTTTTTCAGAACCAATAGACGGCATCTGTGTGATTAACGGTACAATTCACACGGTGAGAACATTACAGTGGTATACTGCTGGAAGCTAAATGCACACAATTTTTACCAAAATAAGCCTTTGAGAAATTTCTTTTCACAATTCATGGTTTTTTTTCACTCTAGCCCTTAACTGGAAGGTAATTTTTTTCTAATGTCAAAAACAAAATTGCCATACAAGTGTTCTTTCAACATCAAGCATAAAACAGGAGTAACGCTTTTAGTTACATTCTTTTTAAATGATCTCCCACTTCCGGAATTAATGAATTTTCCAAATGAGCTGATGAACAGCCCAAATTCAACCACTCTTGGAAATAAGTTCAGATAACCTTCAAAAATAAAGCTATGATTTTTGTTTTAATCAATACCTAATTTTTTTCTAGAATTAGTACTTAGGTCATTTATTCAAAATATAAGCATCAGCACTGGAGTCTTTTGGGGCTACATTTTAGGAAGACATAATCCATGTGTAGATTTATATCTCTACTTAGGTATCTGCATACGTATACCATTATTTTAATCTACATTTGTAAATTATAATTGTTTTACAACCACTGAACATGACTTACAGGGAAAAAAAAAAAACAACTTAAAAGGAGCAATGAAAATCTGGTAAAATAATGAGGCAGTGCAATTCAGTTTTACCTGCATCTTATTAATTTACTTTTTTGTATAGATTCACAGCTTTCTCCTAATGTGTACTTTCTCTCAAGACATAAAGCCAAAAAACTTTACCTTTGAAGAGAATCAGTCGCACTTGCATTTCAGCAATGCTTTCAATTCTGCCTATACGTTTTAAAGAAATTCTTGTCATCTGAGGTCTTTTTTTTCCTGTCTTCAAGGTTGGAATGTCAACAGTCATCAATCCATGCAAAAATTGTACCTGCACTTCTGAGAAAGATCCAGTGAATAATACAAACATTGTGCACTGTGAAACAGTTCAATGTGAAACATCTTGCCCACTGGTGAGTTCAGATTCTCTGGGCTGCCCAGTCAGCCCCCTATTATAGGAAGACTAGAATTCTGCATGACCAACTCAATATACTTTCTCTTCCATCTCCCTGTGAGTAGGGTTATCAATACATGACTGAGGATGGAGAGTGTTGTGGGAACTGTACTGAAGTAGCTTGCATAATCAAGCTAAATAACACTGTTCACGTGCTCCCAGTAAGTACTCCTTTAATTTTCACATCTATTAGCCAATACAAGTTATAACAGTGAAGAGACAACTAATTTCCCTTAATAACAAAAATCTAGTTAATATTAAAATTACTCTGAAAACAATGCATTTGCTTCCTGAATTAAACACTTCCTTGGAACAATACATACTTGATAGGTGTGGTTAACTGGGCAATAGGTTCTAACTTGTACTGTGAGTATTCAGATCCAGGATTTAAACTTTCAAACTAGCCACAGGTTTGTAAAATTTTGCTTTTGTCACTTGAAAGAAGTTCAGAAGCACCTGAGAATCTTTGAGGCATGAGAACTTAATTGGCTCAGGCATATGTGAGGTAATCATCCTATATTTGATCACAATGAAAAAAAAACCTGTTTCCCTTTCTGTGAAATCTTAGGTTGATGATGTCCTGTCAATTGATAATTGCACCTATTACAAATGTGAAAAAATCGAAGATCAATTTGTTGCAGTCCAAACTAAAAAAATATGCCCCGAGTACAACCCAGAAGAGTGTGATCCTGTAAGTTTCACTCAATTCTTCATCAACTGAATGCAGCTTAAAACCTGGGAGAGGGAGGGAGGAAATGGGACGACGACACAGACACGCAGACAGGCAAGGAAGAGTACAAAAAAGTTGCAGGAATGTCTTCAGAATTAAATTAATCTTGCTGTAGCATTAATAATAAGAAAAGGTTATTACTTTTACATGAGGCTACCACGATTCAAGACTTCTATGGTGGGTACATTAAGTTATCCATCATTTTCATTCAGTGTTCATCACAGATGAGTCATCTGCTCAGTATCAGAAATGCCAACTCATATTCTTGCTCCTAACTGTCATCTGTGCCTTAACACATACCCTTCTCCTTTCCCTTTGCAAAGGATGAAGCAGAGATTACTCCTGATGGGTGCTGCAAAATATGTAAACGTAAGTAATGCTGTGCTTGTGTTTTCTGTTTGAAGAGTGCTGCATTCAACCTGTAATTGCCTTTGAGTAGATAGGATTTTTCACTCCTCCAGCTTTCTCTTACTCTATTTATCAAGACCCTGTGTTTCACTGTTTCTTCAAAAGGAAAAAGCAAATTTATTTTCTTGATAGTGACTACCACAATTCAAAATTCAACGCTCAAGCTTGTGCATTATCTTCCAAAGACCCTATACAGCTGAGATCAAAGAATAACCTGAAAACTCCAGGCACTTTACACAGTATCCTGTCACATACTGCACATTCTTAATAATTGGACATCATGTATTTTGAAATTGTTTTAGCACTCAGTTCTGAACTACAGATCTGAATTTTATGTTTTATTCCTTGTTTTTATGAAGCTACAAACTGCAAAGTTTATAGCAAAAAGTCTGTGATCCGCATCGGTGACTGTGCATCTTCAGTACCTGTTGAGCTGACTTACTGTGAAGGAACTTGCCCTGGCTCCTCAGTGTAAGTACCAGAATCTTGACATCTCTATGGCTTCATTCATACTTCATTTATACTGGTCTCTCACATTAATCTATTGTCCGAGGTTACTGAGTAACCTGGTGGAAGTGCTCAAGCCACTTTCAATCACTGATCAGCACTCTAGGCTAACTAGGAAGATCACAGTTGACTGGGAGTTTGTAAATGTGACACCCATCCACAATATGCCCAGAAAGAGGATCCAGGGAACTACAGGCCCGTCAGCCTGACCTCCTCTGCTAAGGAAGGTGATAGAGCAGATCATCTTGAGTGCCATCATATGGCACATGCAGGACAACTAGCTGACCAGGTCTAGCCAGCAGGGGCAGGACCTACTTGACAAACCTGGCCTCCACTTAAGACAAGGTGACTTGGGTGACCTGCTTAGTGGATGAAGGAAAGGCTGTGGATGTTGTTTACCTGGACTTTGGTAAAGCCTCTGACCACTTCTCATGGTATTCCCCTGGAGAAACTGGCTGCTCATAACTTGGACAGGTGTACTCTTTGCTGTGTAAAAAGCTGACTGAATAGAGTTAAATGCAGTTGGCAGCTGATCACAAGTGTCATGCCCCAGGGCTCAGTGTTAGGCCAGACCCACTTAATATCTTTATCAGTGACCTGGATGAGAGGATCAAGTGCACCCTCCTTAACTTCGCAGACAACGCCAAGTTGGGTGGGAGTGTTCATCTGCTGGAGGGTAGAAAGGCTCAACAGGGGGATCTGGACATGCTGGATCAATGAGCTGAGGCCAGTGGTATGAGGTTGAACAAAACCGCTGGGTCTCGCATTTGGGCTACAACAACCTCACACAATGCTACAGGCTTGGCCAAGAGTGGCTGGAAAGCTGTTTGGTGGAAAAAGACCTCAGGGTGCTGGCCAACAGCTGTCTGAACATGAGCCAGAAGTGTGCCCAGGTAGAAAAAAAGGCCAACAGCATCTGGCCTATATCACAAATAGCGTGGTAAGCAGAACTAGGGACGTGTAAATTCCTTTGTACTTGGCCCTGGTGAGGCTACGCCTTGAATGTTGCGTTCAGCTTTGGGCCCCTCACTACAAGACATTGAGCTGCTGAAGCATGTCCAAAGAAGAGCAATGAAGCTGGTGAAGGGTTTGGAGAACAAGTCTTGGAAGGGAACCAAGTTTTTTTTAAGGCTGGAGAAAAGGAGACTGAGGGGAGACCTTATCACTCTCCACAACTACCTGAACAGAGGCTGTGACGAGGTGGGTACCCGTCTCTTTTCCCAGCTAAGAAGCAACAGTTCAAGTGGAAATGGCCTCAAGTTGTACCAGAAGAGGTTTAGATTGGATATTATAAAAAAATTCTTCACCAAGAGGGTTGTCAAGCACTGGAACAGGCAGCCCAGGGAAGTGATGGAATCACCATCCCTGAAGGTATCTGAAAGACACGTAGAAGCGGTGCATAGGGACATGGTTTAGTGGAGGGCTTGGCAGCATCAGGACTCATGATCTTAAGGGTCTTTGCAACTTCCATGATTCTATGATCACAGAATAGCAACAAAGTTAATGTGCTTCTATGATGTTACTGAGTAGAAACAGAGTCAATGGATGCCAGAACAGTTTCACTAGTAAAGAAACAGGTAATTAAAATCACATTCATAAGTGTGTGTGGGAAGGAGGAAAAGAGGATGTGAAAAAAAGAAGCCAAACACAAACCCACTCCCAAGCTCCCCAAGAAATACCAGAACTAAGATCACTCCGGGGTTTCAGAATGAGTTTTGAATGAAAAGATGTATTTTTTTTCCTGGCGAAACACAGGTATTCTTTTGAAGCAAACCAGATGCAACATGAGTGTGGCTGCTGCCAGGAGTTCAGCAGCCAAACAAAAGAGGTGACCTTGACTTGCCCAGATGGAACAAACATTAATTATAGCTATGTTTATGTGGATCAGTGCCAGTGTATGAATGCGTGTACCTCAGACACCTCTGCAGCATCTGATTCCCAACAGAAAATCAGCAGACGAAAGAGATGATCACCAGAAAAAGTCTAGAGAAGATGGAATTTTGCTTTCCCCACAATAACTTGTGCTCCTTTTTTAACAGACCTCGTGTCAGTTTCTGTTATCACCTTTCTCATTTCTCAATTGTAAAAGAATATAAATAAAAGTGAAATAATTAAATCTTAGTGGGGTTATTTTAAGTGATAAAATATTCAGGAGTAAAAACAAGACTAAAATATCTTGTGTCAATTATAGAAATATGGCAATGTTCCATTCTATCACTGACATCTTTGAAAAAGTTTTAAGGAGTCTCAAAAAATCCCAACACCTCCCCAAAACCAGAAAACATCGTCACCTTGACATGCTTGTGAGGTGGGTTGATGCCAACCTCATGAAGTTTAACCATGACAAGTGCAAGGTCCTCCACCTGGGTTGGAGCAATCCCAGGCACAAGCTACAGGTTGGGCAGAGAAGAGATTCAGAGCAGACCTCAGGAGAAGGACTTGGGGGTGTTGGTTGATGAATGAACATGAGCCGGCAGTGTGCTCTTGCAGCCCAGAAAGCCAACTTCATCCTGGGCTGCATCGAAAGAAGTGTGACCAGCAGATCGAGGGAGGTGATCCTGCCTCTCTACTCTGCTCTCGTGGGACCTCACTTGGAATACTGTGTGCAGTTCTGGTGTCCTCGATATAAAAAGGACATGGAACTGTTGGAACAAGTCCACAGGAGGGCCACGAGGATGATGAGGGGACTGGAGCACCTCCCCTATGAAGACAGGATGACAGAGTTGGGGCTGTTCAGCCTGGAGAAGAGAAGGATGTGTGGAGACCTCATAGCAGCCTTCCAATATCTGAAGGCGGCCTATAGGGATGCTGGGGAGGGGCTCTTCATGAGGGACTGTACTGAGAGGACAAGGGGTAACGGGTTTAAACTTAAACAGGGAAAGTTTAGATTGGGTATGAGGAAGAAATTCTTTAGTGTAAGGTTGGTGAGGCACGGGAATGGGTTGCCCAGGGAAGTTGTGAATGCTCCATCCCTGTTGGTGTTCAAGGCTGGTTTGGACATAGCCTTGGGTGGCATGGTTTAATGGGAGGTGTCCCTGCCCATAGCAGGGGTTTGGAACTAGATGATCTTAAGGTCTTTTCCAACCCTAAATATTCTATGATTCTATATTGCACTTTACATTCTTGTGCCTAGAGAGCATTACTGCTTATCATTTTTATGGATATAGTAGCCCAGACATCCCAGAAACAGGTACGTAACTTTTACTTGATAAATGAAACTTTCATCATTTTCAATTTTGGTGATTGCTCAATACCCAGTTTTCATTACCTAAATGATAGACAGTCCAACAGCATCAGGGAGTTTTCCAACTCAGACTGCATATGCTCTTTAGCAGCTTTTGGGAATGAAGACACACTCAAAACTGCTTTTCCTGGATGAGGTTAAATTCTGTTACAATACAAAGCCTGATACATTCCCTGATGGCTTGGCTGAAAAATAAAGGAGGAACTGTTTGATCAAATAACTGCATGTTTCATATGTGCTTGTTTAGAAGGGAAATTCAATCCCTGAATTAAATCAGTGAAGCCCTATCTGTTGGCCTTCACAGGCATGACCTGATATGAGGATCAAACAGTGGGGAAAAGTAAGAAGGTTTGTAAGCTTCCCATTTTACTGCTGAACTCCATCTCTTGACTACCCAGGATTTGCCCGTCTCATAGCAGGCATGTAGGCTCCAGGCAAGGTAAGCAGCCGTGACAGCGGAGCAGCCAGTACCACTCCCTGCACCTTCTCTTCTCTGACCCAGTAACAAGCCACTTTTCACTCAGAACCTGGGCTGTTTCACAATGTCATCACTGTATCCTCAGACCCTAAACACCAGGTATTGTTATGAGGAGACATCCAAACAGTCCTGAACAGAGGGACTAGTTGATCAAGTAGTTTGACAGCTTTAGCATAGCTTCCCAGGTTTCTAACTTCCAGAGGGCTTAGGACTTTAGGTACAGCACCAAAAGAACAGGGTGTCCGATAAGATCTAGAACTGTACTGCAGTAAAAAACAAGATCTAGAGCTGTACTGCAGTGAAAAAAACAGCACTGCCAGCTGTAGGTGGGCTTCCTGAGAGGCATTTGCGTATGGCAGCCACATTAGGCCTGGCGATATAAATCAGAGCTAGCAATATTGATTCAAGTAAGACAAATTGATGCCTGCAGAACTGAGGAGTTCAGACCCAGTGACGCTTACATGACATATACCAAATGTAAACACTTCTAAAGTAGGCTTTGAGTTCAGACTGAAACCAAGGAAATCTGCATGCTTCCCCTCTTACTCCCTAACTCCCTTGTTCCTGTATTGTGAGTATTTAGCACCATGTTCGCCAGTTACAAACCTTCCCCTTCCTCCTCTGGATGTTTTCCTCTACTCTTTCAAGTACTGCACTACCATGCCAGCAGTACACTCCAGCTCAAGTCCTAAGCCGCCCTCTAACGGTCATTATTCACTTTTCTAAACCAGGAATTATTCCCTCAGTTGTACTGGGAACAAGAAGCTTTGCGGATCATGTTCATCCATCAGAGATCAATTATATTAGCATATGAATTTTATTTTTTTTAATTCAAAATTCCCATATTATGGAAGATGCCAAGGCTATTCTCAAAGCTGAACACCACATCATTGCCAGGTAGCTGGGATCAGTTACATAGGACTTCAATTTGAAGATGCCATTGCAATCCTCAGTGATCATGCATAAGGTTCATAAAAAAAAAAAGAAAAAAAAAAAACACACACCCAAAACCAACCAAACAAAAAAACCCAAAAAAAACCAACCAACCAAAAAAAAAAAAAACACAACAAAAAAAACCTCACCACCTTCCCAACTTGAAAACAAAAATAACCCCAATAGAATTCACTATTTAGAAGATAGAATGTCGGTAAGAGGGGTCTGGGGGCTTGACTTGTTCTGTTGTTTGATGTGTCCCACCTAACCCCTACTTTGGAAACCAGCCCATTGCAGAATGCTAGAAACCACTGAATTGCCTCTGTTCTCCTTAAATATTTTTCCTTTTTTAAGGGAAATCTATTATTGTCCCTTTTTTCTCTCAAGCCTATACGGAAGAAAATCCAGGGATTTTGCACTCTTAAGTAAACGGGATTAATGAGGAGACAAACATGCAGATTTCCCTTTGAAGAAAATGCTATGCTACAATTACAAGCCCAAGGAGCCTCTAGAGATTACTTTAAAGCACAGAAATCAGCTAAATAGAGAAGAAAAACCAGCAATAAAAAAAAACAAAACAAAACAAACCCAAAAACCAAAACAGCATACCATTGCTTGGTATGCAAGAAGTTATCATTTATGTTAAAAAGTATCTATTAAGTACTACATCAAGCTTCTTACAGTGTGAAATGATAAAATGCACATGCACCTTGAATTTTATGGCTAAATTTCCAAATATGCTAACTCTACATTCACAGCAGCAAAACACTTCATTAGAGAACTACAGATTAATAAATTATATTTAAAATAAGAACTAGTATAGAATACAAAATCAATCCAGAGCTTTCTTGTCATTTCCATGGGGTATCAAACCAATCACGAAGTGCTGATGCTCCACCTATGAGATTTACCGTAATCAAATATACTGATGCTTCACTAAAAATTACATTAGAAATGCATTTATCTACATCAAGCAAAAGAGCACCATTTTTCTATTCCACCAACTAATTCCAGGGACTACTGCATCAGGGAATGTTATATAGTAACACGCATATACATGGCACAGCTATCCAGCTAGTGTATTTCATGGATATGTCAATACTTCTAAACAAATTTGTCAGCCATCTCAAGAATCTTAAGCAGCTCAGTGAATAGTGTTCTGCTATAAACAGAACCATTTACAAGTTTTATTGTCTGATGATCTAAACTGGGCAAATATGAAAGATATGCTGGTTTTCTGTAAAAGTGAGTGCCTTTGTGGAACTGTAATACTTAAAAGCACAAAAGACATTTGGCAAGTTTCAGATCAATACCTATAATATACACCCAGAGTTCATCAGCTGGAAGACAGAATTTAGTATCACTGAACAAACTAAATTGGGTAGTTATTCATATGCAGGGCCTTTTACCTCCAAATCCAAACTCATGACATACGCTTGCCCTACGTTTTTCAAAGCACAAAATGCCAACAAAATTCAGCCAAGTGGAGGCCTGGAAAGCAGCCAAATAGACTGAAAGCAATCTGAAATATTTCAAATCACTTCTTTATATCATTTAGAAAAGATTTCAAAGTTTAGCATGCTGACAATCACCAAGAATCTACTGCAGCAAGGAATCTCTCAACCTTGAAGGGTAAACTTGAGAGGCATCCATGCTCATGGGGAGACCCCAACCTGTGTGCAGGAGTGCTCAACAGGCCCTGAAATGTCCACTATTTACAAAATCAGATTTACATTTGCATACCAGCAAGACATCTGGGTCCCTGCCACCTAGCCACTGGCTGCCAAGTTGCCATCCATCCCCCAAAGCAAGCTGGACGCAGCCATCACAACTCCAGTGGTGGTCATGACATCAGGGGTGGGACAGACATGTACCACCACATTTTCAGGTAGACAAAACCAGCACTTTAAAACATTTAGGATGAAGAGTTCTCAACTGTCCTGCTACAGGTCATACAATGATTTTAATTTGAGCTGGAGAAAAAAAAAAGTATTCCCTTCACAACTTCTTACCAGTACTATAAGAAAACCCATGCAGGTAACTCAGAGGTTATTTTTCTGCTCAATGATCTCAGCACCAGTTCTGCCAGCAGCAACACACAGATCAAATCAATTGATAGCCTGTTCCTGTTAGCAAGACTTGAATCAAATAGAAACATCAAAGTGAATATTACAGCCTATAGTCAATTAACAATCAGGTAAAAGCATAGTTCACAAATAAAAGACATCTGAAAATGTAACAGTAATCACACTCTCCAGTGCTCACCATGTAACCTGTAATGAAACAGAGCCTGATCTAAACCACTGAATTTAGTGAAAAAAAAAGAAAAAAAATTGTGCTTATACCATGTTTTGAATCAAACCTCGTATCTATAGGAAAAAAGCAGACAGTGTTTATAATATGTAATGCAAGTACCCCATTAACAAAACTACAGCCTTTGTCTTACGACTACAATAAGGTTTGCTAGACACCTGCCACAAGAAACAGTTGGTTTTGTTTTTTTTTTTTTTTTTAAACACTTCTCATCCTCCTCCTTTTCCTAGTAACACTTTAAAAAGCTCACTTTACAATCCCTCATAGCACAGGCCAGTCTGAATTCAAATCAAGCTTTGGCCACCTGAATTTTCTCCCTACAGGGGCAAACAGCATCTTCGTAGTCCTCTATTGCCTGTCCTTGCTTCTAGTGTCCATATACTTTCCTTTTCCGCCTAAGTTCTAGAAGATCCCTGCTCGGCCAAGCTGGCCTTCTGCTCTGCTTGCATGACTTCTGGCATGTTGGAATTGCCTGCTCCTGCACTAAGAGTGCAGTGACCAACATGCATGGACTCCCAATACCTTCAAAAGCAAGATTCCCGGGGAACCTTAATAAGTTGCTCCTCCAGCAGCCTGAAGTCTGCTCTCCCCATACCTAGGGTCCAAGTTTTGTTGGCAGCTTTTCCTCCTACTGCCAATGATTCGAAACTCTAAACTACTTTGTGATCACTGTGATCAAAGCAGCCAGCAATTACCACTTTGCTCACAAGACTCCTCTCTGTTTACAAATGATGAATCTAGGAGGGCACTTTTCCTAGTTGGCTGCCTCAGTACCTGCTTCAGGCATTTCTTGGACCTGTTTGTATCCACTGTATGATATTCCCAGCTGATGCCTGAGAAATTAAAATTACCCATAAGGACAAGGGTAGTTTAGATATACCCCTTAAATCATTGTAGAACAATTCCTTGCTGTCATCCTGGTTGGCTGGTCAATAGCAGACTCCTCTTCATCTTTACCTGAGGTACTCAATCACTTTGACACCAAGCACCATACAATCCAACTCCTCCCTTACATACAGCACCACCCCACTGCTTCACCTACCCTGCCCATCCATCCTGCCTAACCATCCATCATTGCACACCAGTCACAGGAAAACATCCCATCAGATTTCACTTAAGCCAGTGATGGCATAACTCTGTGATGGGGCCAAAGCTTCTAGCTTGTTCCTCATGCTGTGCGCATTAATATACAGACATTTCAAACGTGTCTCAGTGTACTCAGCATATCATGGAGCAGACTGAAGACCTTTGCTAGCTACTGCCAGGCTTACCTCTCATGAGCCTGGCTTTATCCCTTTCTTTGTCCAGTTCCAGTTTCAAGCTCTTTCAATGAACTCTGCCAACTCCGCACAAAGATGCTTCTTCCACTTCAAGACAGGTGCACCCTTGTCACCAGCAGGCCTGGTATCATTTAGACCAACTCGTGATAAAAAAAAAAAAACATACCACAACAGAATTCTGCAAGTGACACCAGTCACAGAACCAGTTATTGATCATCTGGATCATCTTCTTTCTACCCTCATTATTCCCTGAAACTGGAATGATAGAGAACACTACTTGTTCTCCTGTTCCTTTAACCAGTTGTCCCAACACCCTCAAGTCTTGAATGTCCCTGGACTTCTTAGTGCAACTTTGTTGCTGCCCAAGACAAAGCAATAATGGGTAATAATCCAAGTGCAGTACCAAGGCAGGAGGTTTCCTTGCCACATCTTCAGCCTGGGCCCAGGGAGGCAGATGACAAGAAGTAGGTCAGGTCAACATAAACAGGCCTTCTGCTCTCTCAGAAGCATGTCTCCTCTGATGGTGACCCATCTTTTTTTTTTCCTTTATAGAAGTGGTTTAGACCACTTTGACCACAAGGCTGACTTAACCTTGGCAACACCTCAAATTCAGATGAACAGCTGTCCTCAGCGTTGTTCAGTTCTTCTTGCAGAGCCTAGTACCTATAAGGGCACCTGGGAAGATGGGGTAATCATGGAGGAGATTTACCTAGTGGCACTGTGCAGGAACTAGTCACCATTCCCCCTACTATGTGCACTTCTATAATTACTTAGTGATTTGCTTTTAGAATAGGATTAAGCATTTCAAATCAACCTGAATGCTCCACATTATAGAAATTATTACAGAATATGCACGGGGGCTGGAACTATATTACCTTAAGGTCCTTTCCAACCCTAACTATTCTAAGATTACTATTACAGAAATTATGCATTTAAGGTGTACTTTTCCCACTCACTGTAGTTATTTTATAATTGGAGATTATTTTAAAATAAAATGAATCATCTGTTGATCCCTTCCAATGATAAATGCATGAAAATTATAAAGGTCATCCATTTGTCCGCTTCATGTTCCAGATAAGCATACTTAATTTTTTAACATGTTCTAACTGAACTCTTTGAATACTTCAAACAGCACTACTTTCATAGTTCTCCCACACACGAGAATACAGACACAGCCAAGATGAATTTGAATTTACTTGCTTTCCACAAATTCACTTCTCCCGCCCACATGCAAATTTTACTTCAAAAGTTATATTATACCAGGAGTATAATCCCCTTTTTCTTACAAAGTTAACTATGTTTTTTGGCAAGATAGTAAAAGAAAATCCTTCTAAAATATACTGCAGTATGAAAATACATCAACTTGGATTACTAAACAAGCTTCCTGAAGATCTAGGAGAGCAAGTTAGTCTTAAATAAGCTACAACTTAAAACTGCAGTAGCGAACTCTTAAATGTGGGGTTTCAGTTTTCCTACTTACTCTAAGAAAACAAATATTTGTATTTGTTCCTAGAGGCCCTGCTCTCATTGATGTACTTAAATGTTTTAATAATTTTCAATATACACTGTTTTGGGTTTGTTGGATTATTTTTTTTTTTTTTTTTTTACATCATAGAATAGTTAGGGTTGGAAAAGACCTTAGGATCACATCCCCACACAACAGTTTGATTAGCATAGAAATGAAAAGGCTAATAAATATTAAAATGTTGAATAGATGCTTTAGTGACCACATGAACAGAAATTTTTAAGTAAATTAATTCTTTTTTTTTTTCTTATCTCTCACAGTACACCGAAGGAATGTGAAAGCAAACAGTAAGCTTTAGAACACAAATTGGGATAGAAAGTGACTAAAGGGCTAGGAGAAAGCGTTTGAATAAAATTTTGTTGTATAGTAAGTACTAAATACCTAAGTAAATCAAAGGAACTCCAGCTGTGAAAGATTCCTCTCAACTACCATTTGTTAAATTAAATAATAAATAAACTCCTAATAAAAAACTGCACAGTAAACCCCAAAATGTTAGCTTGACAATGCACTAATATTACAGACTACCAATTCATTAATCACCAGTCACAGCAACACTGTTAAATGAGAAAAAGGACCTCAGATAGCTTTGCAGTCTATCACAGAACTAGAAAGAGATGCTATATAAAGCAAATCTTTAAGATTTATAATAGATTAGCAGATAAAGCCCGTTCTTATTGTAGCTGAAACAGCACACAACAAGGCCCATTTCGTAACTCTTCACTTCGACACCACATTTAGAGCGTTCTCAATCCTTTCACGCTGTAGAACATTTCATCCATACCCACACAGTTTTCCCACCTCCCTTACCCTCCAGCACTGTCATTTGAACAATGCAACCTCACTACTGCCTCTTTGTTCTGTAGACCCGCAATACTGTAACAGCTTCTTGAGAAAGTAGCACCAAGAAGAGTTAGAAATAACCATCTACCTGAAGATGAATGCTTCAAATACCTTTGAACATTTACTGTACTAGTACACCAGATGATCACATCAAGAATCAGTACAACTTATTAACTAATGGGCAAAACAGAGTAAGTCAGTAATTGATACTTGAATTCTAAATCAGTCTACAGACAAAGACACATTGTGGTGCTCTCCAACAGACACATTTTCTTTTGGATGATACATTTATTAACTTAGAATGAAAAAACTTTATGTACTTCAGAGTGCAAGAAACATTTGGACACTGGACCTCGATACAGAGAAACAATGTCTTCAGAATTATTACAGCAAAAAACATCCTCTGTACGGTATTACATATCAACCAAACAAGCACTAACATTTGTTAGGGAAAAAACATTCAGTACCATCAGCAGATGCAAACAGCAGTAGAGGACAAACTAGTGAGGATCTAGCTAGACAAAAAAATGTTCCTACCTTTAGTAACGTCAGGCTCTTGGCAGGACTCAAGCTAGTATAAAGAGCGCTAACTTTTAGCAGATGCCTGTCATATACAGCTGGTTTTAGCTCCAAGCTGCTTGAAGTTGAGCAGAAGAGCAGCATCAAACACATTATTATCCAATTAGCATTTTGTCAAAAGCTACAATCATAATGAATGACATTTATTTTAAATCAAGACACAGACTTTCAGTTCTACAGACCTAGACTTTTTGTTTTACAGACCCCAGAATAACTAAACACTCCCTGCCTTTTTTCATCTGTCTCCAACACAAACCTGGCAATGAGTAGTCTGACTGGGAGGGTATGTATGGTGAAAAGCTGAGTAGGCTTACAATAAGTATTTTGTTCTTTTTAATAAGATAAAGTAGCACATCTTGACATAAGAGTTTCAGCATTAATGTTTAACTAAATCAAGACCAAAAAATCCCCAGAGCAGCATCTAAATACAGTGTAGCATGTTGAAATCCATCTACCAGCTATATTACTCCTACGTATCCCATCTTCAGCTCATACCCTGTTTTGTACATTTGCCTAGAACAAAACAAAGACCAGTAGCTGCTCACAGAGGCCCAGAGCCTATTCCATGAATAAATCTGGCTAACATAGCATTCACACATACCCCTTCTGGTGGTTAGGATTGAAAAGGTGTTTATTCTGTGCTTGAAATTGAGCTGTAATAGGATGCACTACAATTTACCAGCCATTAAGTTGAACCACAACTACTTGCTTTTATAAAAAGCTGTATTATGGATCCCAACGTTTTAATATAAAAATTCATATATATACATTTTCCCTGAATTGTTTTGTCTTTAGCAATTCATGCTATCTGTGTAAAAGTTAGAGCAAAGGGACTCTTCCTGGAGATGTTTAAGCATTTAATCCTTACCATGATCTACCCATTTGGGTGACAATGTCACAAATCATTGTGCTATAAAGACCAAATGCCTCTATACCTACTCAATCACAAAATTTACCATGATTGTAGGGAAGGGGCAAGACTAGTTTCTTGAGTAACACTCATTTTATTTTAGAAAATAAAACCATGGTGACTCTACAACTAAAGCACAGAAACTATAGCCTTGAACCTCATTACTGAAAAGCCAATTGGAGGATGTACAAAGACACTTTCAACAGTAAATTTAAGATGGTAAGGGATTCATAGCAAAACTTAAAATCATACATTAGAAAAAGACAGCTTTAAAAGTTCAGAAATTGGGATGATTTTTGGTGCTGCATTTTAAAAGTTTCCGTATCAATTTTAGCAAGTAAAAAAATAAATATTCATGCTCTACTATCAGTACTACCTAAAGGCTTCTCTTATGGAGGCAGAAAATCAGCTTTTCAGAAGATAAGAAACTACTTCAAGCATGGGACATGAAACAAAACATGGTGAAGAGAATACGGGTCTTTTTTCCTTATTCCAAACCTGGCTTTAATGTTTTCATGAATCACTCAAGAGCCTAGATTTCAAGTGTACATTCATTCCAACTCTTGAAAATATAGTCCATGGCTATTACAGAAAGCATTTGAAATCAAGCATCAAAAAGATAAAACAGCAACATTGCACATCACTGGAAAAATAAACTGGTGCATACCATTTAAAGTGCATTACTTTACCATCTACAAAAACACACTGCAGAAATTTATCCAACAGGTGTAACTGGTTCATACTGTAAGATTCTAAAGCTTCAAAATGAACTATTATCTGAAAAAATAATGCTAACAATAAATACAAGCAACCTCCAATCTCTTCTGAGGATGAAACTATAACTCAGATATGTCAAACTTTCTCTCATAAAGAATTTATTTCCATCTGCATCAAATAATGATAAACGGGCTACAGCAACTGTAGTCTTAAGTCACTGAGCAACTCACAATGCCATTCAAAGATTCTGAAGGTACTTTTCATGCTTCTTATTTCAGATTACAGGAAAAATACAGTAAGTTTTCCACTAATATAATAATTTTGCTAAAATACAGGTGTAATAGGCCTTATTTAATGTGTATTGCTTTTTTAATGCAAAACAACACCTTTAATAATTGTTTACAGCTTCAGTAATTATCTAGGTATAAAAATCTTTTCTTCTGCACTTAACCTTTGAAATAGCCATAGGAATGTTATTAGCAGTTAAGAGTGCAATTAACTGTGGGAGTACATTAGGGCTCAATCCTGTTCTCTGCTACAGCAACACCTACTGTACAAGTTAAAAGTTACCTGTAAAGATTTTACAGATATAAAACAATACTATATGGGAGGATAAAGCCCAAAATGCACACCATATTGCTTTGGTGCCCAATGTCTAGATTGAACAGCAAATGCTTATTACAAATACCAATAGTGCAACCTAAGAAATTTAGCTTATTAAAAACGTTAAATCAGAAAATTAAATATATCACAGCAACAATTAAACATCATAGGACAAGGAAAGGGCCTTTCTTTTAAACTCTGGAAGAAATAGGCTGCTTGAAGAAACCTAAATACTTCAATAAATCAGTTGTATTTGAAGAACAAATCCTCCGTAGATTTTGTTTTTTTCCTTTTCAATCTAACAAGCAGTAGTAAATCCTGTACTGCAGAGTTACTTTGTGAGAACAAACTTATGAAAAGGGGCAAAGAAAAGAAAAAAAGGCAGCATTACTCCCCACCCCATTGGAATACAGCCACACAGGGCACAGCCAACAGTAAAGAGCTTCAATGCTATACTGTAGAGCATAAGCTAAACTGAGTATGTACAGATTGAGAAAGAAGTGAAAAAGATCCAAATGTCCAAGGAGAAAAGGGGTATAATCTTTCACACAGAATGCACTAACAGAAAGCTGTTGGGAATATTCCTCTAGCTAAATCCCTGGTTTGGCAAGTAAAAATAAGTGGCATCAAGGATGGGGACGATGCAGGAAGTGGGGATCTAAGACTCTTCAGCCATCTGAAGCAACGAGTTGATAGCTGCATCCTTGTTCCCCCTCTGAGCTTCAAGAACTGAGCGGATTACTTCCCTGTCCATGTTGGGAAACATGTCCTGAATAGATTTCAGGTCTTCTTCATTATACAGATGCTGAGGATTGACGGCAGGAGGTGGCATTGCCAATGGTACCATGCCTGGATTACAGACTGCAGGCATCCCTGCAAGGGAAGAAAAAAAAGAAAAGGGGGGGGGGGAAGAAACCAAAGCATACGTGAGTGAGGGGAAGGGGGAAGAAAAAAAAAAAAAATTCAACACCAAACCCAAAACAAAACCCAATTCAATGGATGTGAAGAATAAAGCAGCTCATCACTCACCCCAACCCAGCAACTTCAGCATTTTTATTTCTGACAAATACTATGTACTCCAGAAAAAAAAAAAAAAAAAAAAAAAAAAAAAAAAAAAAAAAAAAAAAAAAAAAAAAAAAAAACACTGAGATTACACCTAGACTTTTGCAATCAGAATGTATTTTTCTGGAACAAATTCCCTGCACAACTTACATTTCAGAAGTAGTAAACTACACTATCATAACATGTACAGCTCAAACTTAGGGAAAACTTGCCATCAACCAGATTTACATATGAACCACTACCCAAACATGAAGCACATCACAGAAAGGTGTGGTTGTTTTTTTATCCATTCTCATCACTTCTTACTTCCTAGGGAATTCATACTGCCATTAAAAACATGGGTTTACATCAGCAGTATACACAACATACTCTAATATGACCTCCACTGCATTCAAAAAAAAAAAAAAAAAATCACCAAAGTACTTCTGTCCACTAAGAGATTGAATCACACTCATAAGCAGATTTAAATAATTTTTTTTTCCCTGGTTAAAGTTCCATACAGTTCAGCTGCAAAATCACAAAGTCAAAGACAAAATTTATCTGCCGTTTTCCATGAATTATTTGTATGTCTGTGTAAAATTAAACTGCTTTAGAAAGAGTTTTTAAATTCCTGCTAAAAGGAAATACTGGACAAAAGTTCATTTTCATCACTTAGCTTTCATCATTAATTAAGCACAGATTCGTTGCTGAAAAAAAAAAAAACCCTAGTATTTATTTTTATAAAACTGAAATCAGGTGTATGTCCTTGGTTCAGCAGTAGCAGTCATTTTTCTCCTTCTTAGTAGCTGCTGCACTGCTGTATTTTTGACTTTCAGCTTGGGAACAGTGCTGATAACACCAGTGTTTTCAGTTACTGCTTGGTAATGTTTAGGCTGGCCAAGGACTTTCTGAGTCTCATGCTCTGCCAGGGAGGAGGGGAAGCTGGGGGGAAGAAGAGACAAGGACACCTGACCCAAACTGACCAAAAAGGTATTCCACACCACAGCACATCATGCCCAGGATGTAAAAACGGACAGCAGAGACCCAGAAGGGTGGGGGTTCGCTGCTGGGCCGGGCTTGGTATTGGGTGGTGAGCAATTGTATTCGCTTTCCTTGTACTTCCCTGGTCATTATTATTATTGGTGGTAGCAATAGTGATTGGTGTTATACCTTAGTTACTAAACTGTTTTTATCTCAATCTGTGGGAGTTGCATTCTTTCGATTCTCCTTCCCATTCCCTTGGGACTGGGGGAAGAAAGAGGGGGGAGTGAGTGGGCAAAACTGTGTGAGGGCCTTAAACCATGTCAGCATAGTATATACTAGTATATCTAAAGTCTTTCGTTATTACTTCTGAAAATGCTGTATTCCACTTTCCTCAATAGCTCCAGACCCCTGATTATTTTAGTCCCATACCTTTGTGTGTTACTTTCCCAGTTCTGCTGTATTGTTAGTAAGGTAGGGCAAGGAGAATTATCTGCATCTAGATGCAAACATGGTACTACTTCATACAGCAAAATGATAAAGTTTTTGTATTTGTTCTCTGTTTGCTTTCAAGCACTTAATCCACTGTTTCAAACACCACTCCTCTGGTATTTTTGTGGAATAGTCTGCCATAATTCAAATATTTTTATGTATGTTAATGACCAACCAAGAAACAATGAGTTATGATTTTTCTTGACATATAACATTTTACTACCAGCCTCAATAAGTGATTTTATTTCCAATTTACTGTAATGAGATTCTTCTGCAACCAGCTGCCATCAAAGAGACTTCAAAAGTCACTGAGGTTTTGTTTTGATAAATTGTCTGTTAGTCCTCTTCTCCTGATTATTTTTTTAAAAATATGATGAACACCACCAAAGGCCTCCCTCCATTAGGGGATGACCTGTCACTTACTTTTATCTGTTAATCTGCTCTTCAAATAGCTATTAAACCACAAAAGGACCTTTATTGCATCAGAATATCATATGACAGGAAGAGTCCTTAGAAGGCAACACTGGTAACATTTTTCAAAAATGCAGCCAACAAGGTGATACATAAAGACCACATAGTTCTTACTAACATACTCATTCACCTATAATTCCTAAGGGATAAGCTTTCCCTACATAACCATGTCACCTCCTCTTAAAGTTTACCTAGTTAGTTTTTGTTGTAAATCAAACCTCCATAGGTTTTAATCCATTTATACAACAGGAAAAATGGTTACTTTGGAATGCTATAAAACAAGAAATAAAATGGAAAGAAATCAGTTTGCTATTCCTAGTTCTCTGAAAACAAGACTATTTAAGCAACAAGTTACAGATTGCATTTGATAAAAAAACCTAAATGCAATACCGGGCATAAATGTTATATTACCTGCAATTTCTTACTACTCATTTAACAATTAGTGTTAAACTCTAAAATCTGAGGCTCTTTCTTCACACCAATACCCTACTCCACCTCACCTCGAAATAAAAAGCAGCCCTCATATTCTGTCCTAAGAAGGGCAAACCCAAACACTTTTTTCTTCTCCCATTATGGTCTCACATTCAAACTCTTTGGGGTTTCTTTTGTACTCCCTTACATACTTCTAACATTATAGTCACTTACCTAAACAATACCAGGTTCACTGCTTCTTTAAAACAAATAGTTCTCAACTCTTTACACAAGAATGTCTTTTTTTTTTTTTAGAATAATAAATAAACAAATAAAACTTGGCATACATTTAGGTAGAGCAACTGACAACTTTTTAACATAGCTTTCAGTTTATCTGTTCAACTTTATATGACCTTCATTACTTCTCCTTAAGTTAAACAGAGGGTTAACTATTTGTGTCATCACTGTGATACCTCTTTGAAGCAAGATTTTTTTTGAACCAGGTTTCATATATTACCCAGGAGTACATCAAAAGCTCCTTGTCTTCTACTGAATTCTGATTAACTGCTCAAAAAGCATAACACCATAAAGCAGATCTGCAACTGACAATTTTCAACTGTGCATTTTTACAGTCTAATCTCTCTTAGCATAATGACTAAAGTACTTACACGCGATCAAAAATATTGCAACTATATTACACTACTTCTCTTTAGACTTAACATCTCCTTCCCAAGAAGAAGCAAAGAGCATTTTCAATACTTACATTGCGCCTCTTCTAGATGTTTTTTAACCTGTAATTATTTCATCACTCGCACAAATATTTTAGCATCTCCATTATTATATTTTCCATCAGCTTTAAAAATGCTATATTAAAATTCACATTCAAGGTTGGATCTGGTAAACCCATCATAACTTACATCAACTCTGCCTGACAAGGTACAATAACTGAATATAGTTTGACTATATGCACTGCAACCATGGTTTTACTCTTTGCTATTTCTTTCCTTAACTTACACTTCTGTCATATCTTAAGGAATTTATTACTGAATAGCAAGAACTCCTCACTTATCAATGTTTTCTAATTTTGATTTTAAAGTTCTGCTTGTAAACATCTTAAGTTTTATTAGGAGCAGAAAAGGAACCTAGATGCTTTAAGTCTAATATACATGCTGCATCTATTCAAAAACATTCATGTTGGCAGCTAAAGAAATGTCTCACCATAAAATTCACTACCTACACAATAGAACTATGGCTTTGCCCAGCTATCTGCATCACAGCACTACCAACTAACCAAGCACGTGCATCACACCAATACCAACCAACTACCAAGCAATTACCTATCACTTCTCCTGCAACAATGTGAACTTTAGCTCTAGAGATTCTTATGTCACTTGAACTATGGTCACCGGAATTCTGCCTGGCACAATATGCTTGAACATATGGCAAATCAGACCGTATGTGCACCCTGGGGGCAAACCATTGTGCAGTCCTCACCAACACTGCAAGTACACTCTACTCAATAATCATATCCAGCAGCTTTTTGGTCTACCTCAACTCATTCCTCACACTTCCTACTATCTAAGTATTTACCATAGGTGAAAAAAATATGTATGGCCTAAAAAAAATGAAGTTGCAAAGCACCTGGAAGAACAGAGCAACTGAAGTTATGTTTTACTTTTAACACTAGCTTCCTAATATTCTTTAGTAAGTCATCAGCACCCTAAGATTAATCAACTACCAGCCTGAATAGGAATCATCCATACAGGAGGTCAGTGTAACATACTAATCCAAATAAAACATGAGGCTCACTTCTTGAGGACTACAGCATTCTACAGCTCACCAACAATTTGACCTGTTAAGTGTCAAGGAAAAAAAAAAAAATCCAAACAAAACAAAAAAAAAAAAAAAAAAAAAAAAAACAACCAAAAAAAAAAAACCCACCAACCAACACACAGATTTACTGCTTTCATCAAAACAAGGTAATTATGAAGCCAGACATCTGCACTGCATTGTTTTTCACTAATGATTTTAAAAATCCATTTTTTCAGCTCTTACAGTTCTAATATTAATTTATGGTGCCTGCAACTACACTGCATACAAATTAAAGTTAGTATCAGTGATGCTTAATGAATAACTCCACAATGTAAAGACTCACTTCCCACAGAAGTCAGCAGTTACTTTACAAATACTCATTTCAAAGAGTACCTTGGTGCGTTGCTTTCTTCCACACTCAGGATAAAGCATCCAAGATTTCTGATTTACAAAGCAGTAAGCAAGACTTAAGCATGAGCTTAAAGAACTGTGCACTAAAATTAGCAAATACACATACATACGCATTCATTCAAAAGAGTTACGCTAACCTTCAAAAATCACCAATGTTCAGGAAAAAGCTGCTTTACTTACTAAGAGGCTCCTTTCCCTAACAGGTTAAACTAAACCAAACCACATAAGAATCCGTTATCAGTGAATTTGTACACTCCTGCATTGCTCTCAGACATTAGGCAAGTGTTACATACCAGAAGAATGAAGCACTGTTGTCTAATTCAGTGTAATGGCAGTGGCAAACATGCTAGCATTAGCAGCGTCATTCCAGGACATGAAACAAGCATGAACAATAGCAAGCCAATTGCTACAAACAGCAATGGAAGCATCAAAGCAGAATTAACAGGGTAAACATTTTCTAACTGCACACAAGGCATTACACACATTTTTATTGTCCAGTCAAGTGACCTATGTTTAATTTCTTAGCTCATTATTTTGCCCTATGAACAGACCCTTTCACATTAAACTCAGGAACCTTCTCAGCACAAATTCTTTCATTTAAATGAAGAGATTAGCATCTCCTCCTTTAATATACACAAATGGGTCTCTGTGATATTTCCTTCAGAAAAAAAAAAAGGCAATGATAAAATATGCATGTCACCTTCTCAATTTTTAAAGTGTTGCTTCTTTGCAAACTACTAGAAAAGTGAAGCATATGGACCCACAGAGTAACTCTACAATTCCACTGCTCTTAATAAACCAAATACATTGTGACAACCACACCAGTTTTATTTACAGCATCCTTCTGAAATTTAAAGCATTGAGAAATTACATTTTATCTCACAAGGAGCAGTTCTAGAATTTTCTGAACATACTTTTGAAGTATTGAAGCACTGAAGTCCAATGCTTTTATCAAAGTTAAGGATGTCACGATATCTTTGCACAGTTCAAAATCAAAGGGGTCACAGTAGTTAAGTCTAAACAGAACAAAATGGTTTCCTGTATCATAATTTGCCTTTAAAATACTAGTCAGATGATTAACTTGACATGAATCTAAAACAGAAGTGCATAAAAGATATGTACTGTGTTATTTTTACGGTTTTAGTTTTAATATTAAAAAAGCCTATTTGAAGATTAACAGAAGGCCATCTGTCTTCTCAACGTTAATGCACAACTGAGTTTTTTTGCTTTCAAGTTTATAAAACGTGACGTTACCTCTTTCTCTCCAAACCCTGCAGTAGCAGATCAACTGCAAGATGTTTCTCTTCCAAGAAACCAATACTATCACCTAGAATAGCTCACTGACACTACCTTCAGAAGAATATTAACATCACATTTCATGTATCAGCACCATTATCACCAATTATGTTAATTATTAATAGCTTGATGCTGAGCAGATGCCTTTAAAGGCTTTCCAACAGGTTAGAGGGACTTTAACAATATCCAGGAGAGACATTAAATTGTTCTATCATGATATTCAAGTGGGAATACCTTGTGATGCAGTCTGCTGTAACAACTAAAGCTGATTGGATGAGTTCATGCAAAGATTCCTGAGTTCATGATGATGGGAGTGAGAAAAGAGCTTGGAACTTACCCAGAGCAAAGTATTCAAGCCCTAAAGACAGGTGAAAATGGAGGGGCAAGGGGAAAGGAATAAGATATGGGAAAGAAATATTAATCTATTTTCAAAAGGAAATGAATCATTTAGTGTCCAAAGGTGAAAGTTGGATAAACTGAGACAATTGGATAAAACCTAAACTACCTAATGTCAAGATCTCAATGCTGCTGGGATTCAGTCTCCCAACTACTTTGCCTCAGGCTCTGAACAAATCTCCTAAATGGATTTATTTTTTACAGAAATGTCAATTGGAGGAAACGTTTTCAAAACAAGTAACACACCAGGTGTTTGCAGCAAGAATTATATTTTATAGCCCACGAAGGACAATATACATCTACAGTTTTCTGAATAAATAGCAAAAACATCACAAGCTCACTAACTAAACTCAATACAGACACCTAAACGACTAAGGTACATATACACACAACTCTGCCTCAATAAAAAAAAAAAACTGTATTCTGGACTCTGAAACACATAGGTTTTCAATCTACTTTTTGCAGGGGTGTTTATAAGTACATGCTTCCTGTGTATGTCATGAATACTTAGCTGGTAACAAATGTAGCTTATTTATTGAACTAACTTTTCTTGCTTACTCTCATTGCTATGTTATCAGTAAGATCAGCTTGGACCTTACGCAACCAGTATACCACAATATCCTACAGCCTAAAGTAATTTTTAGGAGGAAAAAAAAAAAAAAAAAAGATAGTAAGAGGTAGACAAACTCAATTTATAGAAAAGCAAGAGGACTGGTAGGGTTCAATTTCTCCTAAATCAAATCCAAAGCAGCCAGTTTGTAGCAACTACTGCTGCCATCAGAAGTGTCTATTTTTTTTTTTTTTTTTTAATTGAAGTTAAGTAACATGGAGCAAGAATATTCTGTGGCTATTTCTGTTTTCATCGCAGTGTAACATTTACCATCAAATGTGAGAAAAAGAGCATTACGTGTTCTCGCATTTCAAGCTTCATCTGCTTGCCACTACTATTTATCTCAATCATACACAAACTGAGGTATGGGAGGAATTATTTGGTTTGACCTTAATGAGAAGGGTAGCTATATATGCACTAAGTTTTGAACAGAAACCTCCCCTTAAGAGAAAAAACAGCTTGGCCTTCATAACACAGGTATATTTGACTGAGCACCATCTCTGTTTGAAGTACAATTTGGACAGTTAATAAATAACTGTTCAACTGTCTGCACCAGCATTTTAGTCCACTGACTGTATTTCCACTATGGATAATACTTAGAATCTAACAGTTTTGCCCAACATCAAAATCCCTTCCATTTCAGATGTAATGAACTATACTCCCGTATGAATATAGAATGAGAGAGTTGGGGCTGTTCAGCATGGAGAAGAGAAGGCTGCATGGAGACCTCATAGCAACCTTCCAATATCTGAAAGGGGCCTATAGGGATGCTGGGGAGGGTTTCTTCATGAGGGACTGAACTGAGAGGACAAGGGGTAACGGGTTCAAACTCAAACAGGGGAAGTTTAGATTGGATGAGAAAGAAATTCCTTACTGTAAGGGTGGTGAGGCACTGGAATGGGTTGCCCAGGGAAGTTGTGAATGCTCCATCGCTGGCAGTGTTCAAGGCCGGGTTGGACATAGCCTTGGGTGACATGGTTTAGTGGGAGGTGTCCCTGCCCCTGGAACTGAATGATCTTAAGGTCCTTTGCAGCCCTAACTATTCTATGAGTCCATGATTTGGTGCAGCTTTTCCACTCTTCTGAGGGAAACAAACAGAACTTGCTTATTTGATGACACCCACTTAACCGAACAGGTAAAAAACATGAACTGAGCTCAGGATCAGGCTCCTATGGAGCTTACTGATGTCCTACCATTGCCCTTCTTTAAGCAGCCCCAAAAAGAGAGGAATCTATACAGGGTTCCAAAGAAAGTGAAGTAACAGATTTCCCCCAGAAGATACAATCAATTCAGCTGAGCAGGGAAGGCCTGTAGTTTGCATGCATCTTTCTGAAAGCCCTTCCAGAATTCAGAATTATCATCTAGTTCAGTATATAAAAAAACATGCTATATACTGACAGTATTACATCTTCCAAGATGCATATTAACTACTATTTTAATTTCAAATTAAGCTATACCATTAAATGTATGAAATAGTAGAAGAATTCTGAAGTCACTTTCAAAACTCAAACCTAACCATCCATCTAATTATTATGAGTCACTGATTAGTGACCAGACAAAAGCTTTAAAACTCACAAGTGCTTTTGGGAAATTTTGATGGCGCCCACAGAAATTCTAGAACAGCAAGTACACAGCATAGTAATACGTTTAAAAAAAAAAAAAAAAAGAAAATTAGGTCGAACGTGGCTTGTAGTAAGTTTGACATTTACATAGTCAAGGAGGTACATTCAAGCATTCCCAGAGCAACAAACAAAAGTTCAAATCTAGGGGTGCTACTCTGCAAAGCTTTAGAAATACAAGTCATAAAATCAGGGAAATTTTTTAATGCAGAAGATTATCATAGCAGTAATTAAAACGAGCATGCTCAATCTTTGCAGCGGGTAACGCTCCAACATACAGATCAATAAAACTGTTACATTAAGGCAAATTCTTACATGCTAAAATGTGAGGCATTACTATCACTTGATAATATTATTTGTTCACTTGTCAAGGCAGATTTAATAAGTATTACTGAAAAGCGAAATACTAAACTTACAGCAGAATACCAAGATCTGAACACCAAGATATACCAGCTGTTTTTTTTCTAACTTTGACAGCCTAGTATCAGCTTTATCTGCTTATTTCTATGCCTAGTAATTCTGCAATACAAATATTTTCATTTTGATCTGTTCAAGAAATGCTATAGCATCTTCTATTACATTGCTATAAGTACCACTCCAGCTATTTTTCTTTTAATCATACACAAGATGGTATGTTTAAAGCTCAGTATATAGGGATGAGATGAGCCTACAAGAAAAAAAAGATACAGTATCTAATTCAAACAGAACAGCTACACAGAAGTCTGGCTTACCACAATGGAATCACACTTCAGGATGCACACACTGCAACTAGCTCCTTAGCAAAGCAAGCAAGACTTAAATCCTGAGAATTCAGCTATAGAGATAAAAGTACTTTAAATGAAGCAAACTGCATGCCGTCACAAGGGAATAAAGTACATAACCAAGTATTCCACATTTTGCCCTACAACTCTCTGAACACGGAAGTATGATTCTTTAAGTTACATATCAAACCTTTTGAGGAGGTTTGCTTTCACAGAAAATGAAATTTTAAATTAAATAGTGAGTCTTTAAAAAATGTATATATAATCTGTGTCAGCTCTTAGCACTACAATTATGTCCCACACATTCTATCACTCACTCATACACTTGTGTACAAAGAAATTCAAAATATGTGAATTTCCATCTTACTTTCCCTAAAAGAAGATATGTTACTGTATACATATCCCTATAACAAACCACAGCTTTTAAAAGCTATAGATGAAACACTTTATTTATTAATTAAGCAGGACAAATTCAAACTTATTTACACACTTTAAACTTTTCATCCTTGTTAGAAAAATTACAAAACTTAACATCTTTCTATGCAAGTCCAAAACTTAACTTGGCATAAATCAAGAGAACTGGCAATACCTGCTTCGTCTCTTCTTATGTATTTAGATAACTACCTGAGAGTTCCCTAACATTTTTCATTCACTGTGCTATACACATCACATAGTCTATAGCAAGCTTCCAGCAAAGCATCTTCAAAGACCACGGAAGATTCAATCTTTTTACAGGCTACTTAAGCCGCAGTTCTGACAGCACAAGTCATTTGGTGCACTTCCTCAAGTCTGAAGTTTCACACATAGATTGCTATCACTTAAACAGGCACACACGGTATCAGAGTACAGCCTGCTCAATATTCAGTGACCTGACATAAGTCTAAATTAAATACTCAAAGAGAAGCCTTCAAGCTATTTGTTCCAACTTGATAGTAATTTTAATCCATTTAATCAAGCTCTCACTGCTCCATTAAATAGGATGAAAGACTGAAAGCAGATCTACGCTTAATTCCCTCACTCTTCTCCTCCCCAAAATATGGTCAAAGTGGTCACGGATAAAACCATTTAGAGCTGTCTTTACATTCTGAAAAAGCAGGAGAAAATTGGTAGTTAACTCTGCAAAATCCTTCATCTGGAAGTTTTGAGAGTCTTAAAGGAGAAAGAACATACCTGCTATAGGCACATATCCAACTCCTTGCTGATATACAGTGGGCATCAGGACTACTGGCTGGGGCTGCATCATCATGGCAGCTGGCAAAGACTTGACACAAAAAGCAAAGATCAGAACCACCCAAGAAATGGAAAAAAAACTAAACCAGCAAGCAAAACAGTAATTGTAAGCAAGTTGCCATACTGCAAATCTATGTTCCATGTTACAATAAGAGTATACTAAGTGCTAATCTACATTAAGCAAAATCTCTGGTAAATTAACTGAACCACCGTCCTTTTAAATTAGTTAATATGCCTGTAAATCAATGAAACACACCACGTCAAACTAGCATTTTGAAAAAGTTTGATAAATTTTGTCACTGAAGTGAATTATTTTAAAATATGGGTTTAATCAGTCTTCATGCTTTATTCTTATGAAATGAATATAAAACATATTCATCATTAATTAAATCTTAGAACAAAACCAAGTTTTATTATAAGGAGTATACTTCTCCTAGAAGGAAAATTTAGGTCAAATCAATTATTTTTGAGGTAAATTAATACTTTAAACAAAATAACAATTTAACTCCATTCCCTCTTACTACCACAATTCCTGTTTATCTTAATCCTGAAAAACATTAAATGGTCAGATTCTGTGCCCAGTACATCCATGGGCAGACAGTTTTAAAGGTATATTCCAAACTCATTTTTCCTAGGGGTGATGGAATAACTGTTCAGATATGGTGCAGAATGTGAATTTCAAACAGCTGGGAACATCTGCTCCCAGGTGTTGACTAAACAACAACTAGGAACTTTTGATGATGTTCAAGCATAACAGGAAGTATTCAGGGCTGCACATGTCACAGGGCTGCACATGTTAAAAGTCTGCTACTTAAGACAAAGGTGACAGATAAGAAGATACTCCATGAGCTGCTAAATAGACCAATGTAAGTCAACAGTTAATGACCAAGAGCACCAAATGAACAAGAATGGAAGTAAAAAACAAAGCTATTGGAAAGAGAACTCAAAATAGCCAAGAAAGACCTAAGACAGAGGAAAGTTTCCATTACTTTTGCTTTAAAACTGATATCAATTTCTAAAGTTTCAGGGGAAAAGGAAATTAAGTTATGGTTAGATTCCACAAAGCTGTTTTAAAATTATTATTATTATTATATTAGAAATTACAATGGACCATTTGACTGCAGATTTCTTTTTTATACTTCTGTTAGTACAGGAGTAAGCTGTATTTTTGTCATCACAAAACCAGATAAATACATACCCATTTACCACATCACCAAAAAGCCTTAATTAAATTAGTATTTTTTTACTGCTATTCCCAAAGTATAATTATTCTAAATGCTAACACACAAACACCCAGCAAGGTACAATGAAACTATTTCTACTTCAATCTAAGATATCTCCCTTCCACTAGACAAAAAGCTCTCCCTCCCTCTTCTCACCCCAAACTTGGCTTACCGTGTACGACATAACCAGATTAATCATTCCTTCCTTGTCATCACCTTGCCTTCCACTCAAGCTATACCATTCATCTTCCACATTTCCCTGTTTCAGAGATTCAGGAATTGTAATGTGCGTCCAAGCAATGCGGTCATCCATTGAAAAGGCTCGCTGGAATATAATTAAAAAAAGAAATAAAGTTAACACTCCTAAAAGATAGAAAATATTAAAATTATTTTTGATTAACACTTTCTTCACCTTTATGCTATTTCATTTTGCCATTTTCAAGTTACTCCTTTTAAAACTACTGAAGTATCACTAAATATTTTAGCCATCTCCTTTCAAAAACGAACAATGCTTTAAGTAGGATTATAGATTGATTACAGGTATTAAATAAGAAATTGAAAATCTGAAGCAGAACATTTCTAGAAATACAACATGTCAACTGCAGCACAGTCTGCGTGCATCTACTGACATTATAACAGAGGCGATTAAATGAATGTAAACAGCTTCTGTTTACATTACTACAATGGGCTGTGAACTCCAGTAATTCAGGAGTAGATGCAAGTACCAATCTGCCACCTCTACTGCTGCAATGAATCAGACACTTCAACCAATTACACAAGGCAACAAAATAGTATCCAAAAGCCTCCCTTGTATAATGAGCACACTGCTGCTGCAGTGTCAAGTTTCACTATACACAGTAAGGCAGCAAAAAAAGAGGCAAACAAACTTTGCCTTCAGTTGTGGCCTGTCATTTCGGCTAATAAGCCCTAGTCACTACAGACTGTACTTGACAGCATTTCTGAGCTTGAGAAAACTTCCAAACTCCTCCTAAGAGGAGGAAAACTTTCTGACTGAACCAGCACTGTATAAACAAGCTATTTTTAATAGGGATAGTGCAAAATATAAGGCTGCAGGGTATTTTGATACTGAAGAAGAGTTTAAACACCACTCAAGACACCTTTGCTTCTCCTCCTTTTCAGGAAACCCTGCTAATTTCCCATATCAACTATCAAAGGAAAAGTAACAGACATTCTTGGGGAAGAGGGAAATATATATCAATTCTGACCTCATCAAATATCTCTAGATAAAAAGAGTCCACACCCGGAGGAACAGTGCACTGAATAACTTTGTTCCAGCGGGGGTTCTTGGCTCCATTATGTGCTGTTGGAGTTTCATACACAGCATACCCCAGCCGTATTCGACAATATGGATCCATGCGCGTCATTCCATAGTTTTTTGCCAATTTTGCCTAGAAAGAAAAGAAAGTCTTTGTGTACATTAACTTGAGAAGTTAATCACTATTAATTCCCAAAGAGAATCTAATTTTCAACAAAGGATAAGAGGCAGGCATTTCTGAGGTAGACAGGCAGGTGAGGGTACCGCCAAGGAAAAAACAGCATTCAGATTAAAACATAAGCCAATTTACACCGTTAAATGTCTGGTAGATGTTCAAAAAGGAACCTCGTTTTTATTGTTTGTTGTAGAAAATACAGATCTTTACCACAGCTAAAATAAGTTACCTCATACCAAACCAAAAGATACACACGACTATAAGGAAATAGAAACAAGTTCAATTTTTGCCTAAGTATCTGCTCTCCAATATATAATCATAAACTTAATGTGATCCATAGCCTGTCCTTTTTCACTGAAGTACTTTTAAATGATGAAATACAGAAAACCAGTAGCTTCAAAAATATCACACAACACAAAAGCACAAACTGCAAAAGCAGTTCAACTGAGGTAAAATCTAGATATTTTCAAAATTACTGAAAATTTTACTTAATCCAGTGTGTACATTGCTGCAACTTAATTCAGTGGGCAACTTAAGTTCTACTTTACTATAAAAACAGACACTGTATAGAACCGGAATATATGAAACATGCTTTTACTGTAACATCTAAGGAATGGAACAAAACAAGTTGATAACACTCCTGAAGACAACACTCAATACTGTTACATAGATACACCAAAGTAGGAATTGGACTTTTTGGACATGTTGTTTCTCTGATCTGTACTAAGCAGCCTGTAGTTCTCATTATGTAAGACAAGTGACAAAATATGGTGCCTAGGATGCCTCCCACTTACAGGACATTTAAAGAACTGGAAAAGTTGAGATGCGTAAGATTTAGAAGCAATGGCAGCAGCTCTGGCCTGAAAATCCCTTTTTTTTATTCAGTGCACATACTGATTCAGTAGCTCCTACATTAGATCTGGTGAGAAAGGTCCCAAACTCTTTCTTGTAAATGTGACCTTAACAATTCAAGTAGGAAAGCTGGCATTCAACTTATGCACTCTCTAGACTCAAATGTCCTGAAATTAAGCACTTTATCATAAAATTTCACCTTAGGAAACTATTAACCATGCTTAGACAAACTTAACACCATTTCTATATATCTGCAAGGAAAAAACAAACAAACAAAAAAAAAACCAACGTTGTTACCTCCCCAAAAACATTTTCTAATCCAAGGCATGCTGCTCTTAAACTTTATCAACACATATTTAAAGACAAAAGCCTTGCACGAGCTTTTCATGGCACATAGGTTAACTATACCATGGTAAGTCTCCTATGCAGCATGCTACACGTCCCAGTTATGCAGCCAAGATTCTCACAGCATTCTTGCATAAACTCCCAAACAGGTATGGAAGACTATCTCTTGGGAAACCACAGGGTTGTACTGCCATTCACTGTGGGACAGGTTTGGATCAAAACTCCAGAGGTCCCCTCTAACCTCAGTTATGCTGTGATTCTATAATAAGTGGTTATTTATAGATATGGCATCACAAATAGCCATTACCTTTTATTCTTCAAGCAAGATAATGTTTTTTACTGTCTGCACAAACACCTTAAAATAAACAAGCATCAAACCTGATCAAAACCAGTTCACCAATCCAAACAGTAAACTGAATGTTTCTGTACACAGACACTCAAAATGAGATGCAAAACTCCTTCTTAAATACTGTACTGTCTGTCCCCTTAATTGCTCCAGGAATGCCTACTATCTATACTGACTGGATCAACAAGCCATGACAAAAAGCACTTTAAGCTGTCCAAGCAAACAGCCAAAGATGAATCACCTGTGGAGTAGCACACAAGTTGCTAGAAACTGCCAGAGAGTTGAGAGACACGGTATGTTCATTGATAACTAGTTTGCATCCTTATAGTCTTGAGTTTTAATCTGAATTATCTATTCCTAGCTCCGGAAAAAAAAAAACTAATACTAAAGTTTCTTCCACTATGCTCCAAAAGCAGTAACATTTTACTGCGGCTTCCAGTCTTAGGCTTCTCTGAACACAGACTGGGAAACTCAGAGCTAGAAAAAGGGCTGCAACTGAATGCAATTGATGAGTTCAAGTATCTAGACTTTAAAAACAATAAACCCTGAAAAAGCACTACTCAGTTTCCAAAAGAAGGATATAACCTGTGAAGGAGCAAACTGACCAGTTGAAAGACATAAAAAGGAAGGAACAGCGCCTCTTTTCCTGAGAGACCTTATATAGGTTTACACCCCAGTAAGGGCCCCACCATGGAAGCTGTAGCCATACACATACTATTGGAGACTTGGTGCTGAATTTGAGCTAAGTATCCCCTCTGGTATGTTTACAAAGGGAAACTTAAAAACAGCACTTGTAAATAGAAGAAGTGTGTTAAGTTAATGTGAAGGACATCTTGCCTGCTAGTGCAGATAAAGAGAAATGCGTTGAGACAGACTAGTTTTAAAACCTGAAATCTACCAAGAGGTAAAAGAAAAGATAACAATGGAAAAGAGTAAACAGAAATAAAGAGCCAGGACTATACACTTGTGATTAATAAGAAAGCTTGCAGAAAGCACTAATTAAAACAGAAAATGCATCAGAGGAAACAGGGATGGAACAAAGCAATCACTTTAAGAGAAATACACAAGGCAACTGCAGTTCCCTACAATATTAATAAAAAATATATAAAAACAATTGAAGTTGCTAATGTCTTCCAAAATTACGTGTTTCCACAGGAAGCCTTAACAGAAATTTTCAGAGAAACCTATTCACCACAAATAAATAAAAAAAAAAAAAAAAAAAAAGTAAAAACAAACAAACCTAGGAGTTCATTTGATTACACGCTATAATAACAAGGTTTACAAGCAATTGCCGCACAATAAAACTAGGAAACATGGAAACATGAAACTGAGCAAAATGCTCATGCGTAGAAACGTAAGCTAAAATTTGAAAAATTACTCATTCCTTATATACAAGAAGTTTAGTAACTCAAAATCCAATACAGAATCTTTGTGGCCACTGATAAAAAAAAAAACAAAAAAACAAAAAAAAAAACACACAAAAAAACCAAACAACAAAACCTGTATTAATTACTTAATTGTACAAAGATGGTACAATTTATACCTGTACTACAGTAATGCTGAGTCTGCCTACTGTACCCATTGGTCCTCCATATTGTAGCTGCTGAGCTGCCTGGGCATCCAGCTGGATTTGCTGTTGCTGCTGGGTCGGGGTAATGCGAAGAAAATCTTGAGGAAGCTCACCAACATATACCTTAAAAAGGAAAAAAGAGACAAGCCTTCATATCTAAGTCTTTCACTGTCATGATGAAAGAGATAAGAATACAAATCTAAGCTAACAAAAACATTCAGCAGACTTTAGTCTAGTTTAGCATGTACAAACAACTGATTAAATTACAAAGCTGCCAACTCCTGCAGAGAATATTCTCATACTCGCTTTCAAAAATGCCAGTTTCCAACATAAGCCTCTGAAAAAATTAGCACATACCAAGGCTGCTCTGCAACTAAACCTTTAAGTAGCCCATACAAGAGTCAAAGCTATGGAGTTTTAAATCCCATTCACATATGGCATCTGATGACACCCTCCTCTTTCAGTTATCCATCACCCATGTTGCATCCAATCATTCCTGTGATAAGACCAAGTACACTGCTTTATTTGAAAGGGTGACTTCCACAGTCACCTTTAAGACAAATTAGAAGGACATTTCCTATGAACCAAATCCTTTAAGATAATTAAGAACCCTTCAATATCACAAAGTTTTTCAAATGTTAAACACAGCCTTGCACCTAACCTTGGGGACAAACTGGGATGAAATTCTACCATACTCCAAACGGTAATAGATGAACTCAAAATCTGGTCTACCACAAGAAAGAGCCATAATGAAAAATTCAAAGTAGAAATACACTACAGGAACTCTGCCTATATGCCAATGTGTATTAGCAGTCACTATGTATTTTTCTCTTATCGTTATAGGAAGGGAATGTTTCTACCTAGTTACTTGTTAACAGCTGTTAATTCAATAACCATTCAGGTTTTAAATGTTCAATAAGTATTATCAATAACACATGTAGAGAGATCATCACATTAAAATCACAAGCATACTATAACAGTACGTTTTAAAAGTCAAAGAGAGTGGCATAGAAAATTCATAATTAAGCTGTACTCCTTTCTATTGTCTGTAGAGTTGCTTACATATTTTAATACAAAATGGCCACCGCATCAAGAGAAAACACAAAGCAATTTCTTATGTTGCAATCCCAGGCAAGGTTACACAATTTTGTACCTGGCAGATGCATGCCTACAGAACGTAATTTAAGAAGTTAACAGGCCTCTAGGGCGTAGCTTTTGAAGATGAGACAGTACTTGCATGTCAAGATTGCATCCTGGAGACAGAAAGTGCAGCACTTTCCAAAATCACATTTTGTATGATTACTGCTATTTGAGAGCCTTGGAATCCTGGCAACAATAGGTGTTACATGCCAGAAAGGAAGTTTATGAAAAAGGCTAAAGAGGAAGTACTGAATGCCTGCTGCTAGGCTATTGGGAGGGAAAAGAGGGAATCAGTTTTGCTTATAAGCACCTTAAAACATTGCAATTAGGATCCTAAATAGCTTACTTTTTTTAAAAAAAGTGGAGGGAAATGGAGGCAGACAGGGGGAAGACTAAGCTAAAAGACGGTGCTAATATAAAAAAGAAAGCTTATTTAAGTTAGGCTGGAAAACTAGACAGGGTCTTGTAACAGACTTCTCATTAGAATACATGTCACAAAAAAAGAGCTAGTTTTAAAATGAAACTTAATCCATTTATAGTTGGAACAGCAACAGAATTAACAAGGCAACAGCATTTACAACACAGCAGGACCCCTCCAACCCCTGACCTCCAGGAAGTTTCAAATGTGGTATTATTAGTATCTCTAAGGACAGACACCACAAGGTTTTCCATAGTCAGAAGCAGTGGCCGTAGCCCAGAAATTACATTCCTATATGCACAAGCTTCCTCTATCAACTTAGAAAAGAGGATAGCATATTTTGTCTCCACCATCTTAACATGGACATGGAAATGCTTAATTCATTCACAGCAGAAGTTTATTATCATTCACTTTTTAAACTTTAAGACATCCAAAATCAAATACATAAGCTAGTCTCGCTACTGAGGTCCAAAAGAAACAAACTAAATCTCTAAGGGAGACAAACATCTACAGTGATTTTAAAACACTGTTAGTCCACACAAGGCTACACTCTTATCATGGAATTGCAGACATACACAGGAACTGAAAACAACTAGTGTTACTAAATTCTCAAAAGATCCAGGTGTCAAACCCCTAAAAAAAAGAAGCATAGGGAACAGATGCATACACTCCCATCCTGAGTGTTCAGCTCTGACAGAGGTCTGGTACAGGTCCTGGTGATATAGTCAGTAAAATATCTAGAAGAGATGCTTATTGAGGAAAATAAGGCTACTCAGTAAGTTCTTATGCTAATTATCAGTTGATTCCATATTGACAGCAATAAATCACTAATGTACCATCTTTTTATCTGTAAAGAAAATAAGCTAATTTATACCTTCCTCAAAGCATTTAAAAGCAAGCACATAATTGCCACCTCCCAATCAAAAACAAAAATGTAGTTACATAACCAGAGGTAAACCACAATTTTTCTTTTTTTATATAAGGAGAACATGAGCAACAAGCGTGTATCACTGATCCTACTCAACACCCATTTTAAACCAAATGCACTTCCCTATACTGCAGTGTTATTTAAAGGAGAAAGTGAAATTCAAACCTGCTTTGCCATCAGCCTGAGAACAAAATATTAATTCCATTGGACATTTGAATTTTCCTACAACTCTCTTCAAGCAACACAGCAACATGACAGGGCTATGACAGAACTACAACTGGAATACAAATGTTGAGCAGACATTTATATAAGTCTACTCTGCAATTACCTCCTAATAAGCTTTACTGACATCACTGTGTATCAAAAATATGAATTATCTAGAAATAGAATATTGCCCTTTCTATCGGCTAAAACCACCCAAGAACTGGTTTTGAGGATCTTCTAAGTGAAATGCTGCAGGTATAAAAAGTGCATCTCAACTTCTTCAAATTGAAGGCGGCGTGATGTTCTACAGCTATCTGTGCTAATTTAGCACTGGGCTATCTCATCCTCACCTTTCTAGTTCATTTCACACCCACTTCCTGCACAACATTAAAAAATGAGAAGGCAACTGTAAAGTACACTTGTGCAGGGGGCTGAGCAGAAGAAAATTAAGAAGTTTGGCAGTAAAGGGAAGGGGATGCAAGGCACCAGGACCCTTACGTCACCAGCTGAACATCTGAGTTACTGACACCTATATAACAGAGGGGAAGGGAATGCAGAGCCAAAGACAACCACAAATGCCCTGACTTACGGAACTATATACTGAGACATGATACATTCAGGGAACCAGGGTTTCCACACCAGCAATTACCAAGAAACTCTGATATTAGGTTTCAAATTAAGTTTCATGTTAGAGCTTTAAACACCTAGCTACTCAAAAAAACTTTTTAACAATTACTGTTTTTGAGAAAGGCTGAGTGAATGAGAGGTTCAGTGCAAGGTGTCCCTGCCCATGGCAGGGGTGCTGGAATTAACGATCTTAAGGTCCTTTCCAATCCTAATTATGCTATGATTCTACATTTTGCACAGCAAAGAAAAGATCAAGACAAGATAGGATGCATCCAGAGGTCCTAAAAAGAGACAAATGATTCTTTTTCAAGGCCAGTCTCTATTATCTTTGCAACAACATGGAGATTTGAGGAAGTCCCCTCTACTTACAGAAAGACAAACCTCACACCCAGCTTTCAAGAGGGCAAGAAGAATGACTTGAGAAACCACAGGCAAATCAGCTTAACTTCAGTTGCTAAGAAATTCACAGAGCAAGTCCTTCTGGAAACTATTACTAGACATACAAAGAGAAAACAACCAACCAATCAACCAAACATACAGGGACTAAGAACAGTCAGCCATTACCAAGGCTTTAAAAAGAAAGTAAGAAGTCCAATGAGCCCAACTGCCTTCTACTATAAAATTCTAATAATCTGTGAATAAAGAGAGAGCTGTAGATACCAAATCTGGGTCATTACAAATCAAATGGGTGGACCACTGGATGGATGAAAACCAGATGGGTCACTGAGCTCAGAAGGTGAAGTTCAGTGGTTAAGGACACTGGAGATGGTCAAAAGCAAAGTTTCTGAGAGGTCTACACCAAGGTTAACTTATGTGTCTAGTATGTTTCTTTAGTAGTAACCAGAGGTGAAGACAGAACACACACTTAACAGTTTTGAGGATGACACCAAATTTGAGGGGGAATGACTAGAATACTTGAGATCAGGAAAACCACCAGAGTGCCAGAGAATTCACTGACAGGCATCTCATGAAATTCAACAAGTGCAAAGTCCTGTACCTTGGATGAAATAATCCTTGGCACTGGTACAGACGAGAAAACAACTGGCAGGGTTGTAGCTCTGCAGAGAAAAACACGCGGGTCCGGGTGGATAGCAAGCTAGACATGAATGAGCAGAGGACTCCCGCAACAGTGAAGACTAACAGCACACTACATTGTCTCAAGAAAAGCCAAGCCAGCAGGCTGAGGAAAGTGATTGTCTCCTTTTACTTAGCACTCATTAGACCACAACTGAAATACTGCAATTCATTTGGGGCCCAGCAGTACATGAAACTCATAAACTTGAGCTAGCCCAGCAAAGATCCACCAAGATGGCCCATGAGAAGCATTGTGAAGACATGCTAAGCATTTGTTCAGAGTAAAAGAAACTTAAGATGGCACCTTGTAGCAGCTTCCTCGTGTCTGTGTGGAGAGAAAACAATTAGGTTCTCTTCGGAGATGCCAGGGAAGAAAAAAGGAGACCTCAACTGTCAATCTGAAATGGGGAGATTTAATAAAGAAAAAAAAAAAATACAATGGGGACAACCACAAATTAGAACAGATTTCCCAGCTAGACTGCAAAAACTCTCACCTTAAGACATGTCCTATTAGACAAAGCCCTAAGCAACTTGGTCTGAATTAAACAGTGATTATGTTTATATATTATAGCAATAGGTTGGACTACATGGCCTCCTGACATCCACTCTAACCTGTTCTATGATTCTACAGAACTCACTTGATAGCATGACACATGTCCAGTTAAATTCCTGCACAATTAATTGTAGTCAAAAGCTCCACTTCAAATTTTCAATTTAGAGATGGACAAATAAAAAAGTAGCGGGGGTGGGGGGGTGTTTGTTTGCCCTTTTTTTTTTTTTTGTTTTGTTTGTTTGTTTGGATTTTTTTTTTTTTTCCCTAATGTCACAAAAGTGCTGCAGACCGCAAGGTCTAACACCACTTCTCCCATTCTTACGATCTTCCTCCTGTTACCACAAATTTTCCCATCTCATCTGTCACTTCCTATCTACCTGAAAAGGTATTCTGATTTTACAGTTGTCATGGGTTCAGCAGCAGCAGTCGTCTTTCCCCTTTAAGTAGTAACTGGTGTAGCACCATGTTTTGGATTTTCGGCTCAGGAACAGTGCTGATAACACCAGTGTTTGTAGTTGTGGCTTAGAATGTTTAGGCTGGCCAAGAACTTTCTGAGTTTCATGCTCTGCCAGGGAGGAGGGGAGCCTGGAAGAAGCCGGGCGGAAGGAGAGACAGGGCACCTGACCCAAACTGACCAAAGAGGTATTCC
>JASSUY010046536.1:86925-104247 GCA_032466535.1 Forpus xanthops | reverse complement strand
TGTGGGAGTTGCATTCTTTTGATTCTCCTCCCCATCCCCTGGGACTGGGGAAGAAAGAGAGGGGAGTGAGAGAGCAGCTGCATGGGTTTGAAAGCCTCAAACCATGACAACAGTCTAACCTTAATAGTATTTTCTCCTCCCAAGTATGTTACCTATAGTCTTGGCTAAGCACTTTGCCACAAGCTACTGCCTCTGATTTTTCCCAGCATAAATAAATTTGTCCAAGATATTAACACTTAAATATTTCCAAAACATTCTATAGTGCAAAAGCACAACTTTTAATTAAGTTTGGTTTGTCTGAAAGAGAAACAAATATAAACCATTTGACTGAAATCAAAAAAGATTGCCTTCTTCAGTAAATCAGTAATTTGAATTCCTTCTAAATATCACAGTATTGTATACAAACAGGAGTTAAAGAGAATGAGGATCTATAAACACCTCAGAATCAAGCATTTACAGCATATATGTGCTACATACCTTTGGTTTGCCATCAGTGTAACAGAGGAATAACACTGGGAAAACCATTCAAACACCTCAAAATAAGGAAACCCACAAATTCACATTAGGATTACAATTAAGGAGAACAAAAATTGCTATTAATTCCAGGAACAAATTTCTGAAATTTTCTACTCTACCACTAGACTGAGCAACACAGATCTTTCCTTCAAGTCTTGGTTAAAACGAAAATATCATTGGAAGTTACAGAAAATAAGTCAGCACCTTAAGGCACTCTTATCTGTGAGAGAGCTTCGAAGCTATCTTCAACGTTTTCTGTCAAAGGAACACATGCCAGAGATCTGATCACATCGCTTAAAAATTGCTTAACATTTTGCTTAGAAACACTAAATGAGGTCTTGCTCCCTTAGATTTTAAACAATTTCTGAAATCCAAACTGATTGAAACAATGCATTTTTATAAATTTTCCACCTTCACAGATCAGTATTTTAAAACTACATATATCCACACTCTAATATGAAATAGCTAATAAAATACTAAATTATACCCAGCATTATCAACACAAGTTTTTTGGTGATGCAACTTCGATTTCAAAATTGCTCATCTGAGAGCATAACAGACATCAATACTGGAAAACACAAACAGGAATTGCTACTTTGCCACCTTCGTTCTGAAAAAGATAAAAGTTTTGAAGACTCCCAAGACAAAACTTCAAGTAAAATCAGAGGCATAAATAAGTTACAGTATTAGGACAAGAAAACTAATCATAAATAATGCCTGCCTACCAGAAGACTCCAAATTATCAGAATAATTATTATTAGTGAAATTAGTAGCAGAAATTTAAGTAGTCCTATTCTGGGTGCTTGATCGGATTTGGAGGACCTGGCATATTTGCCAGCATGGTGAATAAATACAGAGATTGATTCTGCAGGTAGGCAAGCAGACACAAAATTACAAATACATGTATACATGGTTTTGGTGTCTCAGACTTAACCTGGAGCCTGATCAAACTGTTTATTAACACCTCTCATTTGGAAAAAGTATCATGTAGCAGCCCTTAGCTATTCAGCTGTAGTTTAGATTTCAAAAGCTGTTCTGTTCTCAAAAGGTCACAAAATGTGAAAATGTGCCAATGCCATAACATCATGAAAACAGCCAGAGAAATTATGTTTTAGCAGAGTATTTACCAGTAACAGACAGGATGAATTCCAGTTCTGTTTCATCTGAAAAACTAAACAGCCATGAGAAAGTTTAATAACTCACCAAATAAGCTTATTGTCACAAACTAAAATGCACAGGTATAAGAACAAGATTGGCAACGGTATAGTAACATATTTCATTTTCTCACCTGCATGAAACAACCTGGAATATTTCTTGCCCATTCAGAGACAGATCACATCTCTGCAGCAGCAAGAGAAAATGTTTCCCAGTCCTTCAGCACCATTTAGTGGCTATTCACTTGTAATACAGCTGTATATATATAAGTAGAATTCCATCTCCTGTTCTAGAGAAAATTCCAACATCCTCTCCCATGAATGGCAGCTTAACATTATGCAATTTATTCATTCATTTAAAAACATTCAAATCTTTAAAGTGGTTAAAACAAGGAATAAAACAGAACAGAAAGCCAAAGTTGTACAAGAGAAATCATCATACGCCTTTCAATATGTCAGGCTTAAATCAATCTTAAGAAACGAAAGATTATCAGGAAATTACACAGGAGCACCTGAATAATTCTAAAGTAAGGCATATAGAAGAGTAACATTCCAGGCATTTAGATGCAGTTCCTTTAAAACTTTTATGACTAGGCAGTTATGATATTCAAGCATCTGCAAAATTACAGTCATGTCCAAGGAGTTTTCACTAAAATCCTGTCTCAACCCAGAAAGAGGATTTCACCAGGCTAAAACAAGCAGACATTGGAAGCACTCGCCTCACTACCAAAATAAGGTGTTTACCACCTCATGCAAGTAAAAACTTCTCTCAAAAATAAATGGCAGTTCATTCCGGAGAAATACCTGCAGAATTTCACCTCTGCAAATCAGGTCTGCACTTGGGCCTACTGCTCAGCTTTAGCTGAAATTATTCCTTTTATCCCAACTTCCTCATCAATTCCTTCAATCTCCCTAACCTTTCTCAAACAAACTGAAGGATAACTAGAAATTAAGTTACTTTTAAACAAAGTCTATATTTTCAGCTATTTATATTATATTGAGCTTTTCTGAGCAAAAGCTGCTACATATTCACAGAATTCTGTTCTTGTGCAATCCTACCATTAGCTCTCATATGCAAAGCCTTTGGGGACAGCAGGTACCTAATTCACCACAGATTCAACCAGAACAGTCCTTGTCTTTTCATACCATCCAGAGATGACCAAAAAAAAAAAAAAAAAACAAAACAACAAACAAACAAACAAACCCACAAATCAAGAAATAGCATTACAATCCATTGTAAAAGAAATCTATTCTGGGAGATAGAAAAATAAGGCATTTTAAGGAATTAATTAATGATCATGTAATATTAATGCCATGAGACAGCAATAGAGAGTGATGCAGTTTTTCAAGATTAGCAATTTAATAATTCACTCCTCTGGTCTTTCATCAAGGCTTCACACACACACAGGCAGCTGCTTCTAGGAAATAAAATATAGGAGTTTAAATTGCTTAAGAAAAATCTTACTTCACCTGCATGCGCAGCGACACATCATCTGTTACCGCCAGATGCTTCCAGGCAGGAGGCACAGACAGGACAGCAGAGTGGATGTTATAACGCAGTTACATACCACACAACAGAACATCGCAGCGTTGGGAGATCATTCTACGGCTACAAACTAAACTAAAACTAAAACCAGACAACACCACATTTCCAACAAACTACCTACGCTAATTCCAGAAGATTGTTAATGTGGTTTTAAGGCTGCTTAGTTCCGCACCCCGCAACAAACATGCCTGAATACGCCTTCCAGCACACTTCACATTCCAGCTTTCAGGTGACAATTCCAGAGACAACTACCTGAACCCGCCAGCCGAATCACGAAATCAGAGAGCCCTACTCCACTTCAAAGAGAAAGAAGTTTAGCTTTGATTTAATTCAATCCGTTCGTCCCTCTGGAAGGCCCTTAGACAACGAACGCAGCTAGGAGGGGCTCTGCCCTCCCCTTTCCAAAGCCTTTTCGCAAGGCGGACAACAGGGAGAAGAGGCAGACTTTCCTTCCACGGCCCCTCCCCGCATCACGGCAGCCTGGAGAAAAGAGGTCTTTACTCTCCTCTCTTCCTCTGCCACAGGCGGCGAACGGGGGAAGGGAGACAGCCAGGAAGAGTGAGTCACCCTCGCGCCAAGGCCCACCAGCAGGAGCCAGGCCGAGGGGGAGAAGGACAGAAGCCGAAACTCAGAAGGGTCTCGGCCGGCCTCACCACCCGGTGCGGCGCAGGAGCACGAACTAACAGCAAACAACCTTCAGAGGCCCCTGCGGCTGCACTCACCGGGCCGCGCTGAGTAGTCACTGTGGTCGCCATGGCACCTTCCTCGGGCCCAGATTCTTCCTTGCGCCCCGCCAGACCGCCGCTTCCACCGTTACCACTCCAGCGGCTACCGCCAACCGTCACCCAGAGCGACGCCCCCGAGTCAGCTGACCACGACCCCACCCCCCACGCAGGCCGTGCCTGCAGCAGTACATTCCTCCCCCGCCCCTTCCGGCGCCTTCCAGCGCCCTGCTGTACGCATGCGCTAAGGGAAACGGAACGACAACCGAACCACCACACCCCCCCTCCTCATCCTCCCCTTTGCGCATGCGTCGTAAGGACTCACTGGGAGGGGAGGGAGCGGGGCGCGTGGAGTCACTTCTGCGCATGCGTCCTTCTGCGCTGCGGCCGCTGCAACGGAAAGAGGCGCTGCGGGGGTTCTGCCGTCGTCAGAGGGTGCTGTGGAGTCTTAGGTGGTGGGGCCGCCATTTTGTGGTGGGAGGGAACAGTGCCCGTCGGTCTCAGGGGCATCGTCCTCTTTGCTCCCAAGGAAGAGGTGTTCGAGGTTGTGCTTAGCAGTCTGTAGAGCGCTTGCCACCGAGTTTTCAGCCGAAGGATGCCATGTGTGTAAGGAATGGCTCTCTGCTTTCCCTACTCTGGCCTCTGTATGGCTGGCCTGCTGTTAGTAGTTTTTTCAAAGCAGAGACAGTGACCTGCTTGAGCTTGATGAGCGAGTGCAGCCCTCTCCAAATGAACAAAAGCAGCTTTAATGTTCATCTGAGTGATGGACGTTATTATCTCATTTTTATCCCTGGGAGATAAAATCTGATCATTTCAAAGTCTATTTAAATGACGTAACTGTTTCTTGTTGTTAGGATTTGCTGCACTAATTTAGCCCTTAATTAAAATTCTAGCGCAGATTTTGGCAGCTGGAAATAGAACAGTGCAATTAGGAACGCTCCAAATATAGCACCAGCTTTTTTTTTTTTTTTCATGCTACCATAACTCCTTGCAGTGGGAACAGCCTCATCTTTTTCCATGTGTCTTGATACTCAGGAAAATGAGTACTACAGGATATAATTGATTGGGACCCATTGAATGAATACAGTTGATGCCAGCTGAAAGTCAATGAGCCAGCTGAAGAGAAAAGCTTAACATTTTCCCTTAGCCCTATCAACAGTTCCTCTGCTGTAAGCAGAATTCAGGTCAACCTACAAAACCATTAAAACAGCAAATCACTCTTCCCTTCTTCCTGCCACTAGAAAAGAAAACAAACCTCAAAAGACATAATTCTTTATTTCCTTATATAATTTTGTTTTGTTTTGTTTTTAGTTTTTTTTTTTTAGTTTAAGGCTATAAACTATTGTCATAGAGTTGGGTATTTTGCAGGGAGAAGGGGTTAAGTTTCTTGGAAGACTCTAAAGGGCTTAGATTTTTTCATTGCCTCTTGTATAGGCCTTTCAGCAGAGATAGTGCACTACATGAAGGGGCAATGCAATGATGCAATGTAAATTAAGCTAAGTGATAAAGGACATCCAACACTTCATAATGTGAGATACATGGCTATCTGCACAAGGCTTCCGTACTGATACATTAGTTTATAAAAGATGCTATTCTGATGCAGCCTCTTTCAGAAAATTCAATTTCCTTATATATGTGAGTTTCAATGATTGATACATGTTTCTTGAGCCAATATGGTAAAAACAGTAAGAAAATGCCATAGAGGTAACATAAGAAGATCAGTGCTTATCTCCATCACTACAATCTTTACATCATGAGGGCAGGCTAGAGGGAAGAGTGTTATGAAGTCTCATTACTATTCTTTGTATAACCATATGAGTTGGGAAGTTTGTTTCACTTACTGTGGATTTCATTCCAAGACCTGGTCTAGTCACAGCAATTTCAAAAAGATCAGACATAAGAAATCATTATTGACTCTATAAAATTTCTATCAACAGAAAAAAGTGGTAACATTAACAGAGATTCTTGAGATTTATTTTCCTCATGCAGAGACGCATGATGACTAGAGCGAATGTTGTGCCTTCCTGACATTACCCCCATTGGCTAACGGCATCTTTTGTTTTCCTGTTTTATTGTTATTCCCAGGAAATTCACATGGCACCTAATCATTTATTTTTAATATATGGAGTAAAGGATTTGCTGTTAAACAAGCCCCCACTCTGTCTAGAATAAAATATTTGAAAAGGTCCTGGGAGCTCCACAAAAATGCCGGCTTTGCCATCTGGTGGACATCCACAAGAACAGCAAGTAGCCTTCGACCGGGAGGGACAGGTCGTTTTGTTCCCATTAAGTGCGGCATCACCGCAAATGGGAGCCACTGCTGCAAAAACCTTAGGCGGAGCATCTGAAGTCAGTGTAGCAATTAAAGTGGGAATGTAAGCCATGGGAAAGGTGAGAGAACAAAAGTCATAAAACCCTGTTATTTGTAACATATGGGCGTCATTAAAAAAAGGTTGAAAGGTAATTAAAGAAGCGATAATGACAATAAATTTTATCTTGTAATAAAAATTTAGACATCACTTTCTCTTGTAGCATTCATTCATTCTCCCCAGTTTTTTATGTGTTCCTCCCAGAATTTCCCCTATTCCTATTTTCCCCTTGCCCCGTTTATTCATTCCTAAACACTTCTGCCCCTTTTGCATCTTCTCTCCATCCTCTCTTTTGCTTTGATGCTCTGTATCATCTCCTATGTTTTTCTATTTAACTTTGCTTCCTGTAGATTTGTCATAAGCCACATATTCCTTGAAATTTCTCCTGGAGCTTTCTGTTTGTATTTTTTATAACCTCATTTCCTTGCTCCCAGGTACTAGCTGGGTAAGAGGCAATGCATGTTTCTAAATTCTCCATGCTCTTTCCCCATTATCCAGGCCAAATGCCACAGATGACTATTACTTTTGCTGAAACCTTTGCCTGGGAGGGTCACTAATACTGTTTATTTTCTGTAATCAGTTTCTTGGTTTTATGGATTTTCTAAGAGCTTAATATCTCTGAATAAAAATTGATTGAACTTGGACAGCAAGTTGGAGATGGGTAGAGACAAGCAAATATGTATCTACATAGCACGGTTGCTTGAAAATTATCAAATAAGTATCCTTTTGTCTGGTTTCAGAATCTGAAAGTACCTATGCTTTTCCTCATAAAACTGGAAAATAATGTCTCGGGGGGGGGGGGGGAGAAGGAGAGAAATGCACAATCTATCCTCACTGAAAAGCACTTACAGCAGAATTCCTGCCAAATTGATTTTGTGCTTGTTCCCAAAACCAGAAGGGACACTTCAAAGCTTGAGGAGACTGATGCCATGTGGCGAGTGAGGAAACACGAAGCTCAGTGGGATAGTGTCTAAATTTTGGTATTTATTTAGCATTCAGCATTGGGGTCTAAAGCTGAAATCTGTCAGATCTACAAAAATGTAAACAGCAGTGATTAGTGTGGTGAGAAGACTACCTTTGTACTTCTGTAAAAATAGTGCCCTTTTGGGATGTTCAAGCCTCTCAGTTTATTTAGGTAAGATAAATAATAGAATCCTGCAGTTAGGATGTGAATTTCAAACTCTTATCTCCTAGGGATAGCCACAAGTAAATTGTGTGGTTCCTTTTTACATATTTTTTTCTGTCAATGATGAGTATCTGTCATAATACTGGGGGAGTTCCTGCAATCATGTGAATCCTCTTTGTTTATTGTGGCTTACAAAGACAGTAAAGTCACAGGAATGTGTTTTAAAATGCGCTCTTAGCTGAACTTAAGCTGATGCATAAAAGCAGAGTAACAAATCATGGCTGTAACTTTGTAGTTCACAGATATCCACCTGGCACCACAGAAATTGCAGGAGCTCACAGTGAACTAGCAAAACAACATTAAGTTTTGTAGGTGTTACAAGCATACAAGCATATTGTGGGATGGTTCTGCATTGCTTTACATCCCTGGCTTGAGTCTCAGGCAAGGTCAGCCTTTTCGCCATGACCTCGTAGGACTTAACATGACAAAGAGAAACAGCATGTTTTGCAAAATGCAGAGCCCAATTTCAAGGTAATTTCTTATGCAATCTCTGAAAGCTGACTTGAAGTTAATAGCAGGCAAGGATGAAAGTGAAAAAGGCTAAAGAGGTCCACTGCTCTGTGGATCTGTCCCATGCTGGAGTGAAAGTGCAGAAAAAGGAAAGGGATGTTTCAGGCTTCATGCTACAAAAAAGATCTTGGAGTCCTAGCATGCCAAGCGCAGCTTCTTGGGATGTATGTGGTCTATGCTGGACATAGCGCTGAAAACACAACAGAGTGCAATGCTGATCCTCCATTTGTGGTACCAGCTCAAACTTGGTGATGTACAAGAGAGCTGAAGCAATAACATGGAAATCCCCAGTGGCATTCAGATGGGCTGTAACAGTCATTTCCATTTCAGTGGCATGCAAGGTACTCACAGTACACTGCAAACTAATTAATCCTCACAGTCCAGTTGGGATGCAGAAAGATTACATCCCTCATTGTGACATGACAACTCTCTTAACAGCACACAGTAGCATCACCCGGGAATTTCAGCCAGGATGCATACTGCATGGGAACTATGAAGGAATTCAATTGGGTAGACTGAAGAGAAAAAGAATTAAATACAAACTGGAGCTCAAAATCAGCATTGCATCCCTGCTGATACCAGGCCATGAAACAGAGATGTCAAACAGCAGGCAACTTACCCACCATTTCAACCACCACGTAATTTCATACTCCAGTGTTATAGCTACTGATTGAGCTAGATGAGTATTGGCAAAGGTATTGTTTGAGCAATTGCGGGGGATTCTAGCAGAAAAGCCGAGAGCACTGCTGAGCAGCTAATAAATGGCTGTTCTCCAGTCATGCTGCACTCAGAATAGCCTTCCAGCAGAGGAAAAACAAATTCTATTGGCTTTGACACCTGGTTGAGCAACTTAATAAGGACAGAATTGAAAGTTAGAGCTGAATCATTATTTATTTTATAACTATATCTTCATCACACAGTCCACTCCAAAGTGGGAGTTATTTCATTTCAAAGCAAGCTTGTACCAGGTTTTTCTGTCGGTTCATTCAGCACAGAGGTGAGGGGAAGATTTTTTATAAAGTTTCAACACAGCAGCTGCTTCAGAGGAAAGCAATCTACAACCATAAGGAAGAATTTTTCTCCTTTTCTCCAATTCTGCAATGCTTTTCCCAACTTGTATTTCTTAGATGTATTTTTAATGCACCAGGAAAATGCTAGTGGTGAAAAGACTGTATTTAGTGATATTTGGGTAATGTGAATTTCCAGAAAGCACTTCAGTAGGGATAAGCAATTGTGAGAGCAAAATGTTTCTTTCCTGTCCACAACAGACACAGAGAACTAGTTGTTCCTCTGACTGAAATTCCATTTTCTGCATTTGAAAACAGCTGCTGTTTTACCTCTTGTTTTTTTCTGAAATTTAGCTGTTTAGATGAATTTCAGTCTAAACTTAATGCAATTCCTTCAGCTTTTCTTTGTAAGTATACTTTATGAAGCCTGATAATTGTCTTCCTCTTTTTTTTTTTTCCCAATAGGACCATACCATTCTTGAGTATTCAAAGTTGGACACAGCATCCCAGCTGGGGCACAGACAGCTTCAAGAAGAGCTGAAGAATTACTTAGTGGTTTTGTATGTGGTAACACTGGCTATACATTGCAATAAGGGTTTGCCTTTTTTACAGAAGTGTAACATTGTTTACTCCTGTTCAGCCAATGATCTATGTTAATATCCAAATCTTTTTATGTCATGTTCTTATATAGCTTGTCATTCCTCACCTTATGTTTTTGCAATTTATTATTCTTGCCGAAGTGTGGTGACCTATTCGTTTTTTTATTGAGTTGCCTCAACTCCTCCTGAAGTTGTTCTACAATATATACCTGTTATGATTGATCGGCAAAAATACCTACCCACAGTAACTGTGAATAAACCAACATGTTTATTTAAAAAGGAGCTGCTCTCTTCTCTAGAGAGAAGTTTAACAAATTAAATCTTCACATCTTTTTTACTGCATCAGATTATCCTTTTTATCTATATTATTTTCCAAATAGGAGAATTCAAGCTGGTTCATTTTTGAAAGACCCAATTCAGAAGTCTGAAAATACAGACTAAAGCAACTTAGATTTTGACATTCTGGTCTCACAGAAGGAGGACGTGCATCATTCTCAGTTGTGCTATCAGTATTTGTACCTCGTTATATGCTGTAGTTTTTTTTTCATGTGTTTGTTTCCTTTTTCTTTCCCTTTTCTTTCTCCTTTCCTTTTTCCTTTCCTTTTCCCTTTCTTTCCTCTTTCCCTTTCCATTTCCCTTTCCCCTTTCCCTTCCCTTTCCCTTTCCACTTTCCTTTAAATTTTCCTTTCCCCTTCATTTTCTGCTCTTTCCCTTTCCCCTTCCCTTTCTCTTTCCCTTTCCACTTTCCTTTCCCTTCCTCTTCCTTTTCCATTCTTTCTCTTTCCTTTTTTTTTTTTTTTTGCTTCTTTCCCTTTCTTTTTCTCCTTCCTTTTCCCTTCTTTCTCTTTCTTCTCTTCCCTTTGCTTTTTTGTCTCCTCCCCTCCCCTTCCCTCCCCTCCCCACCCCTTCCCTCCTCCCCTTCCATCCCCTCCCCTCCCCACCCCTCCTCTCCCCTCTCTTCCCCTCCCCTCCTCTCCTCTCCCCTCCCCTCCCCTCCCCTCCCCTCTCTTCTCCTCGGCCCTCCCCTCCTCTCCCCTCCCCTCCTTTCTTCTCTCCTCCCTTCCTTTCTTTTCCTCTGCTCTCTGTCTTCTTTCCTATTTTTTTTCCCTCAGAAAATAAATATGAAGGAAAAAAAAAATAAATAAAGAATTGGTTTTGTTCACTCATCAGATTTACCCTCACCAAAATATAAATTAAGACATCGAAGGAGAGAAATTATGAAAGGAAGAGTGAAATTACATAGAAAGAGCCAACCACTTCCTTCAAGAAGTTAAGGATAGCTCCCAGCCCCATCCCTTCCCCCCCAGATTTCTTCCAAATTTCTCATACTCAATTTGCTCCTATGTTTCCCATTTTATCTAATATTTTGTGTAAGCACAAGTAGCACAAATGCGACTCTCTGCTCAGCATAACAAACATTTCCCACTGGCCCAGGTAAGGAACAATTCCCCACACAGTAATGTGCAGAAATACTTGCTGTCCCACTCCATTCCCAGATAAGCAAACATTGTTCTTCTGTTTACCCAAGTTCATTATAGAAATCTTTGCTTATATGCAGCAAAATCTCCTTTCTCCTGTGTAATTTAACTAATTTATTGTTTCTTCTCAATAACAAGATGCACATGCAAATCAATATTCTATCATCTCTCTCCAACTGCTATTTCTTACAAAATAAGCACTTTTTTGTGTGTGTGTGTGTGAAAGGATTGAAGGGAGAAGAAATTCTGTGAGCTAAATGTCATACTTTCTCCCACTTCAATGTTATATAGAGATTATTTTTTATAATTAACAGTGACAATTATGAGGAATCTATGATAATAGTGGCTTTCAGTAGTGATATTTAGCAGGTTCTTCCTCTGTTTGGCTCTCCCTCTGTGTCTTTGTATTTGGTGCCTAAGTGCCTGCAAGGAAATCATTATTTTCTGTTAGATGTTTAATCACAAACCTTGCAAGGAAATTTGCTGTTTTCCAAACAGAGCAGAACTAACTTCATTACTACATTGACGTGCTAGATACACTTGTCAGCTCTGAAGTCCCATCTTCTTAAAAGTCCCTAGCCTATATTCCCTTTGGAAAAGATTATTTTCAAATAATACAATAGCAGAGCTTTTCTTGCTGAATGTGGCAGGTTATGGGGAACAGGGTAAGTTGCAAAGAAATGCATTTGGTGCCTGCAGTGAAACAATTTGTGTATGTACTGGCTCTGTTTTCTTTGTAGTCAGATCCTCAGCCTCCTTTGAAGTCAGCAGTGATGCATAAAGAGGGTCTGGAACTCTGTTCAAGTAGGGACAGTGGATTTGCTTCTCTGCAGAGCTGCCTCACCTCAGCCTCAGGGAAGTCAACAGGAGCTGTAGAAGTGCAGCACCTCTGAAAACGCAGGACATGCCACAACTTTTTATCAGCTTTCTTCCAACAACCTCAAAATTGTTAGGTAACAGAGGCAGTGCTGAGGAAAAGCAATTAGATACTGATCTGTGGCTTCAGTTCTCAAACATCTGGAATGGATGAATCTACACCTGTAGCTGAGTTTTTCAAGCATTTAATGATTCCTACTTCACTGATCATTAGGTGTCACCATATAAGGTGTCACCTGAGTGTTCCGTCACAAGTGTCTGAGTGAAGAAGAAAATTAATTTTCTCCCTACAAGGGAGACTTCTAATGAGGTATTGGTCTTGTGTTTCAAGCTAATTGCTTTGAACACAAGAGTAATATTCATCTTGTTAGACTTCCTGAAGATCTAAGCTTAGTTTCCATAGCTCTATGATCTCAGTAAGTAATTTGATCTCACCACACTGTCTCTTCACTCCCAAACAAGGTGGTATTAACCATCTATTCCCTGTCACAATTCTGCATGCTCAAGGGCAGGGTCTCTTGTGTCAATGAACGTGCATAGACTGTTTAGCACAAAAGGTCATTTTGGCCAAGGTCTTCAGCACTTACTGTAATATGAAATCTACATAATGTAATTTAAAGGAAGAAATATAAACCCAGTATTTAGCGAGTGTACTTAATTCCTTTCTATCTTCTAAGACTGGAGAAAGACTTAGAAAAATGGAAGGGGCAAAAGTGTTGTCACCTGACTGACATTGTACAGAATTCCCTAGCCTTACAGCTATATTCAGAACACAAAATATGTGAATTAAAAATATGACTTTGCTTTTTTATGTGTGTGTATGATAGCAAAGCACGTAGTTTTGTTATTTTCCCTAAAATAAAGATGGGAAACACAGAAACATCATAGGATTATCTCAGCTTTCTCTACATCATTCTAACGACTGCAAATTGCAGAAAGGACAGTGTTGCATATGTGATATTTTTGCCTCATTCTGCTTCTTTATTCCTGGTTTAACAGAAAAGCCTTATTTTTGTATAATGTGTGAATAATGCTAGTAAAACAGTTTATCAAAGACAGAGATTTGTTTTCTGTCTATTCAGAATTCATCACATTTATGTTATGTGAAATAACATTATACTGTCAATACATCTGCAAGCTGTAATGCTGCTGTTGGCTCCTACAGAAGCCTCTGAAGTTTTATGTAAGCCAGTCTCAGGTTTCATGTGTGTTATGCATACAGGACAGCATCTGAAGCTAGCTAAGATCTGTTGAAAAATGAGGGCAACAAGGCCATCTACCCCACTGCAGCATTATCTTCTGTCTCTCTTCTCAAGTCGTGTTTCTGAAACCCTTTTTTGTGACATGTTTCCTTGTAACTTTGACCCCACTGAGCATCTGTTTTGCTCATGGCTTTCCCTGCGGTACTGGGCAACAAGACTTGAGTAACATCAGTCTGGCTTTGCACAGCTGCAGTTGTCAATGTATTGCCAGCTAATACAGTTCAGGCTATCTTCAGACAAATTAACACCTTACAGGCAGCTCACTTCTCATTATTAGTATTATCCAATAACAACAGTACTTAAATGTCTCTATTTAGCTTGGGTCCTAATTGTACCGGACATTTTCTCTGGTTAAACTATTTTTATGTGTTCATAAATGTTATGTCTGATCTTGTTGATTCAGCTGATACATTGAAAGATTCCTACTCTTAGCCTTTGCCACAACTCCTTCTCTTTTGCCCCCTCCACCTTACTCTTTCAGCTATTTCTCTTACCATTTTCTCCCACAGTCTGTAAAATTATCCCAGTTTTAAGCAAACAAACAAACAAATGCTTTCCTGTATGAAAAGAAACACACTGTTTAATATTACTGCCTCATTATTTGATTGGGGAACTGAGATTTGTAGCAATTAAGTGACTTGCCAGAGGAAAAGGAGGAAGGATGCAGGAAGAAAATTTAGTTCCTCTGAGTCACAGTGCAGTATCTTAAATAGAAACCTTCTTTGTTCTGACTTCACCTTACCTCTAAGCATTGCCCAGTCTCTTTATGCTCAGACTTTCCTTTCCTAGACTGTATCTCTTCTGATTTCAAAAGGGTGACTTGTCACACAGGACAGGCACGAAGGAGATTAAGGGGTTGTTCTATGCGTTTCATGTCTGGAAATTTTCTCCACTGCCACTGCTACAAGCTACAGTGAAAATTATGCCCTGGAATCACAGCTTTCCCTTCACAGTTGAAAATTTCCCCACCCCCGTATCATGTTTGTTCACTGTACTTTTTGTTTGCTAGCTCCTGCGTGGCAAGCCTGGTCTACCTTCTTTGTGCATAAATGTCAGGGATAATTCTGAAGGCTCAGCATGATTACCAGTTGGCCAGCTGCCATGTTGGTCCTTAGGATTTAACTTGACATCCACATAATGGCATGCATATATTTATTTGTAGTTTAAAAGTTTCTGTGCCTGTTGTCTCCAGATGCACAAACAAAAGGTTTCAGCCAAATGTAAATATGCACTGCCTGAATTAATGTCCACTAATGAAATCCCTTCTTAAGCAACCTCAACTAACATGCTAAACCTTTCCACATCTTTAAATTCCTTCACACTCTTTCTCAAAGTCTGGGTAAAAGATAAACTGCAATGTGACCCATAGGTGAAAAAACTTAGAAGCTGGCAGTCTAGTACAGAAGTAGATTCAAGGATCAAGTAGAATCATAGAATAGTTAGGGTTGGAAAGGACCTTAAGATCAGCAAGTTCCAACCCTCCTGCCATGGGCAGGGACACCTCACGCTAAACCATGTCACCTAAGGCTTTGTCCAACCCAGCCTTGAACACCACCAGTGATGGAGCATTCACAACTTCTTTGGACAACTCGTTCCAGTGCCTCACCACCCTTATACTAAAGAATTTCTTCCTTAGATCCAATCTAAGCTTCCTCTGTTTAAGTCTGAACCCATTACCCCTTGTCCTCTCAGTACAGTCATGAAGAATCCCTCCCCAGCATCCCTATAGGCCCCCTTCAGATACTGGAAGGCTCTTACGAGGTCTCTACGCAGCCTTCTCTTCTCCAGGCAGTACTATGTATTGCCCACTTTCAGCCAGATTAGGACAAACTGCAGCTTTGTCACCTTTGCCTGAGCAGTGAGTTCTCTGCTGGGTTTTTACTATGTGCAACTATTTATTATAAAATATATCCAAGTTAACAATCTAATAAAAAAAAAAAAAAAGCTATGCTCAGAACCTAAATTTTATTTGATTTCTAAGACAAGCCCACATGAACTCATGTATTAATGCACAGGGTGTCATGGTTTAACTCTGCTAGGCAGCTCAGCAGCACAGAGCTGCTCACTCACTTTCTCCCCCTCCTCCCCAACAGGATTAGGAGTAGAGTGAGAAGGGTACAAGTGGGAAAACTTATGCCTTGAGATAAACAGAGTTAAATTATTTAAAAAAAGAGTGGAGGAGGGGAGTACAAACAACAAGGGGGGGGGACCCCACAACAAAAACAAAACAAAACAAAACAAAAAAAAAAGAAAAACAAGTGATGCAATAGAAAATGCTTGCTCACCACCAACCAACCAATGCTCAGGCAGTCCCTGAGCAATGGCAGCCCATGCTAATCTCTGTCTCTGCTCCCCATCTTTATATGCTGAGCATAATATCATATTTTATGGACTATCCCTTTGGTCAGTTGGGATCAGCTGCCACAGCTGTGCCCCCTCCCAACTCCCTGTGCACCCCCAGCCTACTTGCTGGTGGGGTGGTGTGAGGAGTACTGTGTTAACAAATTACTAAATTGATGTGGACAGCTCTGAAGAGCCTTTATAGCTATTCTTAAAATCGTAATAGTCCTTCATTTTTATGAGTGAAGTACGGGTACAAGATTTGCACCAGCATATGAAATACATTAACTAAACAATAGTTGTGACTGATAAAATAGTAGCTGATAAAACTGAAAAGTACAAAGCAAGTGGCTACTAACAGCAAGAACTTTAAGATATTCCAAATGTGACAGAATAAATTTTGGGTTTTAAGAAACAGGAGAGAGTCCTTCATAAGTTTGGCTTCAGCAGACTTATCCAGTGAGGGGGAGCTCACTTGGAATTTGTTTACATTCACTGTAGCCAAAGTGCAGCTTCTCCAGCTAGTTCTTCCAGTTGTCCTTTCACCTGCATAATGCAATTCCTCTGAACTCCTCTGATCTTCTGAGATTCTCTTAATAAGTTAATATGAGAGCTCAGTGCTTCTCATGCTTGTGCAGTTTCTCCTTCAATTCCTTCCTGATTTGCAAGCATTGATAGAATCATCGAATCATAGAAGGGTTCGGGTTGGAAAGGGCCTTAAGATCATTCAGTTCCGACACCCCTGCCATGGGCAGGGACATCTCACCCTAGACCATGTTGCTCAAGGCTCTGTCCAACCCAGCCTTGAACACTGCCAGGGATGGAGCATTTACCGCTTCTTTGGGCAACTCTTCCAGTGCCACTGCCCTCACAGTAAAGAACTCATTCCTTATACATGTAACCTGAACTTCCCCTGGTTTAGTTTGAGCCCATTACCCCTTGTTCTATCACTACAGTCCAAATGGCTCTCATTTCCAAACATACTCATGTCTAATATATCTATCTTTTGACACATTCCTATACTGAGAAATCTAGAAGGACATTTCCATGATCTCTACCTTCTTTTGTTCACTGATTTCATCCAAGTTTTTATCCTGCAGTTCTAATTGTTTGATTTGGTTTCCTCTTTCAGTATGTACCTGGCATCATCTACTTCTCTCTGTAGGTCTGCTACCGATGTCCTCACACAGCTTGCACTCCTGCAATTGCCTGTCCCATCCTTCAAAACTTCACTTTCTTTCAGTAAATTCTGATTTTCAGTATCCAGCACTGCTACTTTTTCTTTAAGATGCCATCTTTGATTCTGTAAGTTTTAATTTCTCAAAGATAGTTTATTAACCAGAGAGGTTTCCATATTGGAAGGAGAAAGCATGGCTAAGTTGGCATGACGCTGCTGCGCTCTGGAAGCTTCCAGCCTGCCCAACTGTGCTGACTGCACAATCCCATGGTTTCCAACTGCCTGCTCCCACTGCCTGGCTGTGGCTTGCAAGATGTAAAAACCAAAAAATAAAATCAGGTCTTAGTAAGAAAATTAAGAGCTTAGGGTAAAATGCCTTCGTTAGAAATTATTTAAGAGTTAAACAGTGAGCAGAAATATATCATTTTCAAAACAGCTGACCATGCTAGTGTCATGGGTTCAGCAGCAGCAGCCATTTTTCCCCTTTAAGTAGTAGCTGGTGCAGCACTGTGTTTTGGATTTTTCGGCTTGGGAACAGTGCTGATAGCACCAGTGTTTATAGTTATGGCTTAGAATGTTT
>JASSUY010046536.1:58688-86825 GCA_032466535.1 Forpus xanthops | reverse complement strand
TATTATTGGTGGTAGCAGTAGTGATTTATGTTATACTTTAGTTACTAAACTGTTCTTATCTCAACCTGTGGGAGTTGGATTCTTTTGATTCTCCTTCCCATTTCCCCGGGACTAGGGAAGAAAGAGGGGGAAGTGAGTGAGTGAGCGATTGCGTGAGTTTGAAAGCCTTAAACCACGACAGCTAGGTTTGATGCTGTTGTTATATTTAATGAATGAATGTTCAGAGGACTGTAATGAGCAGTGAAGTGACTCCCTTTCTTAGATGACATAGCATTCTGTAGTATCATGAAAACTAAGAAATTTTAAAGGCACCTCGACAGATATAATAAGAAGTACATTTTTCTTAGATAAGAAATACTGCATGTTAGAGCAATTCCAGCTGAACTGTAGACAAGATTCTTACATAATGGTAACCATTTAGGAGGCAAACATGGAAATCATGGTGAATGGATCAATAAAGGAATAACCCCCATACCATTAGCAGCAGCATGGAGAATTCATACTGGACTTAAAAGAAGAAAAAAGACAGGCGAGTCCCATCTTCATATACTCAAATACCTGGAGCAGCAAAGTGGGCTGTATAGAACCGTCTACCCTGTTCTCCAGTGGAGACCGGTGGCACCTTTAGGACTTCCATGGGTTGGACAAATTAATGAGATTTACCAGTCAAGCTCATCAGCTGTCCAAGTTTCTTTATTGTGTCTGTCAGGAGTTCTTTTGCTTTGCTAATGAGTGTTCCTTCTGGGATAGAGTCCACAGTTTCCATTAACTTGGCACACATTCACACCAAATTCTTGATGTGATGTGTTGTGCCTCCCCCAGCACTCAACTGAATTCCTGTTTGACATGACTTGTAACAGGCTGTGCACATCCCCATGCCGAATGTCTCCTCTTCATTCTCAGTGGCTGAAGTGTGCCAGTGACAAAGATACTTCTATTTTTTTTCCCCATATTTTGTGATACTATGGAAAAGAATAGGAAAGGAGAAGGGAAAGCAGGTATTCATGAGATGGAGCCTGAGCATTACAGAAGGATTTTATTCAGCTGCAATGTCCCTTTTTGTCTGAATGAATTTAGGTGAGCTGTATTAATACCAAGCTTTTGTACTCCCCCTCTTTTCTTCCACTTCTTGGCAATGTATCTCACTGTTGTTTGAAACCAATTAGCAGGTGCGTGGCACTGCAGAACCAGCAACTTTCCAAAGAATCTTCCCTGTCTCTGCCGATTCTCCTTCACTACTGTTATATAATCCCCTCCTTCTGGATGAGTTATTCTTCCATTTTATGCTGTTCTAGCATGAAATTACAAAACTCCATGCTGCAAATTAGATTTCTGTAGGGATATCAGGTGTATCAAGAAAAGCAATTCCAAGTGGCCTCAAAAACCTGCCCTTTTTAAACATCTCTTGTATGGGAGCATCCACTAATCTTGTAGGGAAAACGGAGGAACAAAAGGCAATAGGGGAAAGAAAGATTGTGGTATCTTTTGCATTGCAAAGTTTGAGCTTGTTAGTCTTCTTTTCAGTGTGCAAAGTCTTCACTGTTTTTAATAAGTCTGGAACAAGCAGCAGCTCTGCATGTAGAGCAACTCATTTATATTAAAATATCTTTGAACAATGTCCCTTTAAAGCACACTTACTTCACTGTGGGGCAAAAAGGGTGGGGGAAAAGAGGAGATTCAGAAATGTTCAATGAATTTCTACAGAAGGAAAGCCTTGTTAGGAGGACATAAGGTTACGTCCCAACCTATTTTAACCCATACATGATTCATTCATCACAGCTAACCATCACTGAAGTAGTACTCCACCAGCTGCATAAAAAACAGGGGAGACAAAAGAGAGTGATAATCACTGAAAAACCCTGCTGATGTCACCTCATGTGGCTTCAGACTGTCTCTTGAAGACTCCATGTGGCAGTTTTAGAAGTGCAGCCTCCATGCCTGGGTTGTATATCGATGCAGGAGAGAAAGACAAACTCATGTAGACAACCATGTGGGAATATTGCAATATGAGTAGGATATAATAATAGAACAGTTAGGGTTGGAAAGGGCCTTAAGATCATCTACTTCCAACCCCCTGCCATGGGCAGACACATCTCACACTAAACCATGCCACCCAAGGCTCTGTCCAACCCAGCCTTGAACACTGCCAGCAATGGAGCGTTCACAACTTCCCTGGGCAATCCATTCCAGTGCCTCATCCACCTCACAGTAATGAATTTCTTCCTCATATCCAATCTAATCTTCATCTGTTTAAGTTTGAACCTGTTACCCCTTGTCCTCTCACTACAGTCCCTAATGAAGAGTCCATTCCAAGCATCCCTATAGCCCCCCCTTCAGATACTGGAAGGCTCCTATGAGGTCTCCATGCAGCCTTCTCCAGGCTGAATAGACCCAACTTTCTCATCCTATCTCCGTATGGGAGGTGCTCCAGTCCCCTCATCATCTTCATTGCCCTCCTCTGGACTTGTTCCAACAGTTCCATGTCCTTTTTATGTTGAGGACACCAGAACTGCACACAATACTCTAAGTGAGGCCTCATGAGAGCAGAGTAGAGGGGCAGGATCACCTCCTTCAACCTGCTGGTCACGCTTCTTTTGATGCAGCCCAGGATACGGTTGGCTTTCTGGGCTGCGAGTACACATTGCCAGCTTACGTTCATTTTCTCATCAACAAACACCTCCAAGTCCTTTTCCTCAGGGCTGCTCTGAATCTATCTGTGCCTGAGATTGCTCTGACCCAGGTGTAGGACCTTGCACTTGTCATGGTTAAACTTCAGCAGGCTGACATCAGCCCACTTCACAAGCATGTCAAGGTCCCTCTGGATGGCATTCCTTCCCTCCAGCACATCAACTGAACCACACAGCTTGGTATCATCAGCAAACTTGCTGAGGGCGCACTCAATCCCACTGTCCATGCCACTGACAAAGATGTTGAACAAGACCGGTCCCAACACCTATCCCTGCAGGACACCACTAATTACTGGTCTCCAGCTGGACATTGAGCCATTGAGCACAACTCTTCGCGTGCAGCCATCCAGCCAGTTCATTATCCACCAAGTGGTCCACCTATCACATTGATGTCTCTCCAATTTAGAGACAAGGATCTCATAAGGGACAGTGTCAAACGCTTTGCACAAGTCCAGGTAGATGACATCAGATGCTTTACTCCTGTCCATCAGTTCTATAGCCCCATCATAGAAGGCCATCAGATTGGTCAGGCAGGATTTCCCCTTAGTGATGCCATGCTGGCTGTCACCAAGCACCTTGTTGTTTTTCATGTGCCTTAGCATGCCTTCCAGGAGAATCCGCACCAAGATATTGCCAGGCACAGAGGTGAGGCTGACTGGTCTGTAATTTCCCACCTGATCCATTTTCCCCTTCTTGAAAATGGGGGTTATATTTCCCTTTTTCCAGTTGTCGGGAACTTCACCTGACTGCCATGATTTTTCAAATATGATGGACAGTGGCTTAGCAACTTCATCTGCCAGCTCCTTCAGGACCCCAGGATGAATTTCATCAGGTCCCATGGACTTGTATATGTTCAGGTTCCTAAGATGGTCTCCTACAGTGGGCCCTGGGTCTTCATTCTCACAGTCCCTGTGTCTGCCTTCCGAGACTAGGGTGGTGTGGTCAGATTATTTGCTAGTGAAGACTGATCAGGATAAAAAGGTTCAGCCTTCAAAATCAAAAGAAGGTACTCCTTGGACTACTGTGGCTTGTCATAAAACTGTGAAAGAAATATCTAATTCAACATTAATTAATATATTTGTATTAGTAGAACCAAAGTTCAAAATTCTAATTTTCTATTTAAAAGGAAATTAGTAAGCCAGAGAGTTACACCAGAGCCAAACTGGACTGGCTGTATTTAAGAGAGTATTCACAAGGTTTGGTGGGAGGGAGGAATAAAATGCACAAAAGACAAATGCCATGTTGAATAACATGGAAATACTCCATAACAAATGAAATCATAAGGGCTTTATATGTTCTAAACTCATTTCTTTTTCAAGAAAATGGCTATTCATGTCAAAAGGAAGTTGGTGAAGGAAGGAAGAAAATGAAGATTTGTCCCTAAGTTAATTCCATGCTTCCCATTCTTTGGACTGATAAGCACCAAATTAACTTTGTGCTAATCAAGAGGTTAGGAAATATTAGAGATGGATGACTTCTGCAGATTATGGTAAAAAATAAATATTTATGACATTCAAACAATACAGCGGTGCGTTTCTTTTAAAATAATTTTACAATATTTCAAACTTTGTGTGCACAAGAATAGAAAGTCTTGAGAAGCCTTTTCTTTCCCTTCCCTCTCCAGATCCCTGTATCCCCTATCCCCCTTCTCAGTGCTTCACCACTTCCCTTCACAGAACTGCAGGAGGGAGAAACAAATAGAAAATCTTGTTCTGCTTTCCTTTTATCGTCTTCAATACTAGATCCAAGAAATCAGGAAGCAATTAAAAGCTTCTGTTTCAACTTCCTATCCTGTGCAAATTCTTGCTCGTATTTTGTCCGAAACTTTGCCCTTTTAAAAGCTTGCCAGTGTGTGTGAATGTGTGTGTACTTACAGACATATGTATGCCCTTGTTCTTTCAGTCAAGTGATATTACAGAATGTCTTTTCATTTCTAAGAGGGTTCACTCATCTTTGTAATAAACATGTCCTTTAACAAAATTCTCAACCTTAATGCTTTTCAAAATGTCTCTAATGATTTCTAATTTACTGACATTTTCCCTGAGCCCCTCATCAATTTAACTATTCAAATTGCTAACACTGTTAATAATTCCTCTGTCTCCAGCAGACCCACTACAGACCTTGAAATCCCTCTGCTGCCTCCGCAGACAAGAACACATCTGGTTGTGCATCCATACCATACTGGATCAGAGTATTTATTAGCCTGGCAGCAGTGTCTCATCACCATGCAGTGTGATGATTAACGGCTTCATTTTCACCATTGCTATCCAGAAGGGCCTCTCACGGGCCCATTTCCTCCCCTCATTTCTATCTTACAGTGGTGTAAATCCACTTATTTCAGCACATAGAGAACAGCATGAGCACAGGGGTCTGTATTTCTAAGGGGTTGTGGGGAAGCTTTTGAGGAACATTTGGAGCTGCATGCCAAATTGCCTTCCATGCCTTTGAAAAAGTCCAGATGTCTCTATTTCAGGGGAGATTTGAAGGGGAAGCAGATACAGGCTGACCTGTCTTCAGATAAAAGCTCAAATTTTCAAAATGGCCCAGTGCATGCTCTGCTGGGACTTTAGGGCTGAAGATACTGAAACAAGCCAGGCATGACCTTGCTGCACATCAGCTGAACTTTGCTAGTTGCTCCTACCGTGTAGGATATAAAAAGCATTTGGAAATGGCTCATCAGAGGCAGTTCAACCCTTGGAGTGTTTTGCATTTCTGCTTTCTAGACAAAGCTCCCATTCAGAGGTAGCTTGTTGAGTGGCTTACCTCAAGATTTCCTGGACAGAAGTGCTTATATCTATGGTGGTACACATGCAGCTACCAAGTGATGTGACAGGTTCCTAAATGAGGAACCTTGTACATGCAAAACAAATTGATGAACTGCCTCTGCTGATGCTGCAACAGTCAATGGAACTAACGAAACAAACAGACAGGGACTGAATGGTCTGCAGCAGACAGCCAGGGGAGTGGTTGTAAAGAAGCAAGGCTTCAGGAGAGAATCCCTTCGGAAGTGTTCCCCAGTAATTAGGGCATGAGGAATTTCAGGTAAAGATTTCTGGAGTCTGTCTCTTAACCGCAAACTTCCTGTTAGCCAAGATACTTAAAGCTTGTGGGTCTTGGTTTCCTTGCTTGTGAATTTGCAGTTCAGATACCCATCTCGGGGTGATATCATGTGCTTATGTTCACAAAATTCTTTGTGATACTACAAGGAACGTTACTGGCTATGTGCAAGGTGTGTTTTTTGAAGAGCTTATGTGAGTTTTTAGTCTGTCTTGATAGCCGTGTGTTCTGTAAAACTGGAGTAATAAAAATTTCTCAGCAGCTTGAATAAGTGGTCTCAATGCCTCTGGAGTTATGGATAACTGTGGAAAATTCTTCACAGAAGGCAGAAGTCTGACTCTCTGAATAGTGTTTTCTCCTTGAAAAACAATTTTGCTTTTGTGAAAAACAAGATTAGAAACAAATCTAGGAAAATAATAGCAGAATTAAGTTTCACATTTTCACTCAAGTAGCTTTCTGAGGAAGATAAAAACCATCATTTTGTAACTCTGATGACTTCCCATGTCGACTCCAAAGTTCACAACGAGGCTCTAAAATCTCTATGTGGAACTAAATTAATCCATTCCCATGTAACACTTTTGAATCATATTATATAGGAGGAATTGGAGCAGAATTTGGACCTCAATCAGATATTTTATGAAAGTATGCAGACACAAATTATGAACTTCAGGCATAAATCAAAATCAAAAAAAGTCACCAAGGAAAAAAAAAAAGCCATACCTTCAACATCTGATAAACAGGACTCTGAGCTGTGAGGAACTGCTAGTTTTGGGATAAAAAAGTGTCACTGAGAATCCTGATGTATAACTTCTTTGCAAGGCCAGCCCTATCAATGGCGGTTAGCAAGTGCAGCAAAACATTAGGGCCAACTAATTGTCCACTGAAGATGTATAGGTGATGCTATACTGGAGATTTGCTTCTTGCCTGGGGCAACAAAGCCCTTATCACTGCCAGCCCTGCTTCCCTGCATCTTTCAGGCTCAGATTCTCTATTGCTGAGAGGATCTGTTTCCCCATATGTATTAATTTGCAATATTAAAAATAGCTCCTACATCCTTAAGACTGAGTGAAGAGGGAGGTATTCTTCTCTTTTGTTCCATCATCTCTGGAGATTCCCCATAGTCACAATGCCTTTTCAAACAAGCTCAGAGTGCTAAGTTTTAACATTAGAAACTTATCCTCACAATATAAGGAAGCAGGCAAAGAAGGTTTTGTCTCCAGTGAGTGTAAGCTACTCCACAGAAGGGGCAAAGCAACTTACTTCTTCAGGAAACAAAGAGAAGATTGTCTGGGGTTCAGAAATCAGGCCATAATGCATAAAGATATTTAGGTGATTGAGTCAAACTAGTTGCCCAAATGCCTTTGTGGATCTTAGTGCATATATATATATATATATGCTATATGTCTTTTTTTAGTCTTATATAAAAAGCTATATGGCTTTTCTTAGTCTTAGGAAAAGAAGGCAAAGAGATCTTATGGCTATCTGCAACAACCTAATTGGAGGGTATAAAGAAGAAATGCCCCAAAGGAGAGAGGAACATTAGGTTACTGACTTCCAGACACTCGAGGTGTATCTAAAAGAGGACTGTACCTCTGTCTTCCTTTTTCTGGCATCCATTCCTTGCAGACACAGGGAAAGCACTCATTAATATTCCTCCATTTGTTTTCTATATTTCTGGAGAATTTTAAATTGACAATTGGGCCCTTTTGACCAGTTCACTTTCCCTTGCAGGGAATTTTGTCAATTCCTTTTTACCTTTGAGACCTTGTACACTCAAGCTATTTGCAACGTCTACTTTACATTACATTCAGCTCAACTGATTTGGCATTTCAGGCTTCACAGCTCCTTGCCCTTATCCTGACTTAGAAGCCCCAACCTTAAAACACAGTCCTCTATATTGTGACTGCAAGCAGGAATTACCCATGACTCTTTTATTCTACTTCTGCTGTATCTCTAGATCAGATTAGTTTCTTGTCCTTACTCTCTTCATACCCATTAAAACACCTTTTTTCTGTCTGTAAAAAAACCGACTAACATGAATGACTTTAAAAAGTGGACTCCACCTTGACATTAACAATCAGAAGCATCCTAGTCATGATTAAGCATCCTGAGTCATAAACATGCTGCTACCCTACACATGCCAGACAAATAGCTAACAAATACAGTGCAAGATTCTGTAGGATATGTCTCCTTTGCAGACCACTCTGATGATGTGAAACATCATTGCGTGAACTTCCATGGAAAGGGAAAGAACACCAGGTTTGCTGCATATAGCAGAAGTAACAATGTGGACTTGCAGTTTATCAAGCCCAGTTTACACAGGAAACGAAAGTAATTCTAAATTAACATAACTAATTAGCAGCCTTAGATAACATAATTGCTATGCAGAACTTCACAGTTTTAGTTAGCATTCTGTATTAACTACTATGTAATTATTAAGGCACCACACTCAGCACCAGCAACTTAATTATCATTAGTATTGCTCCAGTCTCAAGCCTGAATGCCAACGATTAATAGAACACAATTATTTATACTGTAATTGTGGCATTTTAATTAAACTGAAAATGCACTTCGTTTGCTTTTTGTCACAGTGTTAATTTTTTAAATTAAGGTCAGATCTTTTCGTCAAGCTTTTTTTTTTAATTTCTAATTGCAAGTTAGACTGATCTCTTGTCATCTTGAAAAAACATTGTGACTGTTGGTGACAAGTGAGTCTTGGGGTAATAAAACAACCTCAGTGCTCTCGAGTTATGCCATCTCAATGCTGCTAAACAATATCTTGATATGTTATTTCCATGATTCTTAAGTAACCTCAGTGTATGTAAATCCCATTTAATTTTTTTTAGAATTAGTCTTTGCAAGGGTCCGTTTGTCATTACATTATGACAATGCATAGTAGGCCCTGTTGAAAACAAAGAATTTACAGACCAATGAGATTAAAGGTGAGAGGGGAAGTGTAGGTTTAGGAATGTAAAATTATCTGTTCGTTGTCACCTAATACGTCACTGCCACAGCCAGGAACAGTCAAGGCCTCCCAGCTCTTATTTCTGTGCTCTGCCTGCTAGATCACATTGCTTCTCATGTTAGCAAGTTGAGAAATGCCAAATGTGTGGTGAGGTAGAGCCTTAGTCCCTATTTTCATAACAGGGTTCCTGGCCTTAGTAATAATTAAAGATTTTTTAATGCATTTTTGTAACTCCTCTGACTTCAGGGGATTTCTTTTTTATTTACACAAGATGGATCAGGCCCAGGATTAATAGCTTTCCTCAGAGTGCTTGAGCACAGCAAGATTTGTTCATATAGAGGAAGAATGATTCCCCTGTCATTACCCAGATAAATTTACTATGAATTTGCAGCAAGTTCTGCCCCAGTTTTTGCCCTCTGAGAGACTCTCAGTGCTAGCCATTAGAAACTTTATAGGTAAGCTTTAGTTTCTCTTTATATAGACAGAATTTAACTTAACTCAAAATGTCAATGTGTTTGCCTTGAGGGAGAATAGAAAGAATTATCTAGTCCATTTCAGGGATTAATCTTACTTGTGCTTTCTTTATTGCTATATCTTCCAAGTTACAGGGCTGGAAACCCAGAGGTTAAATGAATGAACACTGGATCAAAAGCCAGGTTTTTGGGAGCACAGTGAGAGAGGATTTGTCAGCTGGACTGACTGAAAGCCATGACAGACAGAAAATGAGTACTGGAAAAGATCCAAAGGGGGTTAAATATCTGTCAGTTTGGGAAAGAAACAGGTTATGGAAAGGAGGCTGCTTTGGGTTGGGCTGCTTAAAACAAAAGCAAGGAATTACCAGACTTTGGAAGCTGAAAGAAGCAAACATGGAAGCTAAGAAGAGGGAAGAGAAGAAAATGTTATAATTGCAGTGCCACTTAAATGTGATCTACATGTCTGAACAACAGTGAAATAATTGACTGATAAGAAAGGGGAAACCAATTGCCTGACCACAGAGGTAGTACAGATATCTCTGGAGCTATATGTTAAACTTGTGATGAAATAAACAAAGAACCTTTCAGTCTGCAAGGAAGAAAAGTCTGTTTGCCATGCAAATTTATAAGCATGTGCATCATTTCTAGCTTTTACAGAGGTCTAGTAAAAAGACTGACCCCCAAATCTTTTTTCCATATGGGATGAGAATAGGTCAGTAAGGTAAAAAGGAAAAGGATCACAAAAAATGATGCTAAAGCAGATCAACAGGTAACAGGAAAGATGAGCCTTTTGTGAGAAAACTAATACTAGGCCTCCCATCCACTTTCAAATTTCCCTTTTTACACTGGAAAAATCCTCCTTTTTAAAGATGTAATTAGCAATAATTGTAGGGCTGGATGTTCTTGTCATTGGATTCTTCTGCTGCTGTAACTTGTGTGAAGCTGCTACAGAATTATATACAAAGAAGAATCACAAAGCCCCCTACTCAAGGGATCACTTGCCTATTGTTTTTGTTGCAGATCTCTTAATCTCTGGAGATTATTCTTCAGTTACTTAAGCGTTCTGACTGAATTTCAAGACATTGTAATGATGAGCAGGGTGAGGATGGGGGATTTCCAAGCATTAAAAGAAGCACTTTCATTTTGTCCTGAAGCAGACATATAAAGTTAGGGATGGCAGCTTGATTCCTGAAGCTATTGGATGCTTTAGGAATGACAGTACTTGACGATTTAGTGAGGAGATAACAGAGCTGATTTACACCAGCTAAAGACAGGACTAGATTTTCTAGTGCTGCACAAACATCATAGAAGTGTCCTATATGATGGCCTCATTAGCTTGGAAAGATGTCAGCTGAATTCTACTGCTTAGATAAAACAAAAGGATGCTAAAGGTTTTCTCAGTCAGATTTATGATCAGTATTCTCACATGTATCTGGTGGAAAGAGTGTGACCTTCTCTTACCAAGGTAATCCTTGACAGAGTAATCCCTATTTCTATCACTTCAAGATTACTTAGCTGTATTACACTTTATGCCCCTGGGAAAATCAAGCTGAAGAACAATTCTATGACCAATTTTCAAAGCAGCATCATGACAAAAATATTATTACACCAATATTTCTGGGTCTATAGGTGCTGTCACTAGGTTTCTAAATAGAGTCAAAAATACTAGGATCAACTGGTAAATCTCTAAATTTATGGGGTATGGTTACCAGAGGAACTGCCTCTTGATTCCTTTGCAACTGTCCTGGCTGAGATTTCTAGGGGTGCTTCAGTGGGAATTCGGGACTATAAATCAAAGAGTTCAGAGTGAGAATGCTTTTCACAAGGATGGGGTAAGGGCTGGAGATACTTTGATGAAATCTGTATTTTGTAAAAAAGAAAAGAATTGATTACAATTTTACAAAAAATTACATATATATGTAGTTCATAGGGTAGGAATAAACAGCAAGGCATATGTCTTCTCTGTATAGGTGCTTTTATGAACTTACATCCATTTAATTACTTCTATGTACTATATGCTTTTTGGGCAAGAGGCAAGTGCTTTTCTGGTGCAAAGCACTGTCATCTGGAAAATTCCTCTTTAGTTTTAGTGGCTGTAGATCAGACCTATTAAAAGGAGCAGCCATAGCAAAAGCTCTTAAAAGAAATCCAAGATACTTACATGTTGACAACTACTCTACAAAATAATATTTTCTTCATAAAGCACACAGAGTTCCAGAAGTATGATCTCCCTGCAATGAATCAGATAAATCTTGACTGCTTTGCATAATTGTTCAATATTTTTCTATTACTTTCATTTCAAGAGCTTTTTATTATGATTGCTTGCACCTCCACATGTTGTCTTTCATGTAATGTTTGGAATGTAATATACTTCTCATTTTTTAAAACTAAAAAAAAAAAAAAAAAAAAAATAGAAGAAAATAAAACCAAAACTAAATTATTCCATTACATGGTAGAGCCTATTCACCTTCCATTTCACAGGGTTTCTTCAGAAGAAGGAGCAGTGCACAGGTCTCAAGATCCATATTTCATTAAACAGTAGCTAGAAACACAATCATACTAAAAATGCATGGAATAGTAAGCCACTTCTCACTTGAGTATAAACATGGAACTGTTGGAACAAGTCCAGAGGAGGGCCACGAGGATGATCAGGGGACTGGAGCACCTCCCCTATGAAGATAGGGTGGTAGAGTTGGGGCTGTTCAGCCTGGAGAAGAGAAGGCTGCGTGGAGACCTCCTAGCAGACTTCCAGTATCTGAAAGGGGCCTATAGGGATTCTAGGGAGGGGCTCTTCATGAGGGACTGTACTGAGAGGACAGGGGGTAACAGGTTCAAACTTAAACAGATGAAGATTAGATTGGATGAGGAAGAAATTCTTTACTGTAAGGTTGGTGAGGCACAGGAATGGGTTGCCCAGGGAAGTTGTGAATGCTCCATTGCTGGCAGTGTTCAAGGCCGGGTTGGACATAGCCTTGGGTGGCATGGTTTAGTGAGAGGTGTCCCTTTCCAACCCTAACTCTTCTGTGATTCTATGAATATTGGATTTCATGTAAGCTATGATAAATCAGAGAAGTACACACAGTTCCATGTTTTTTTTATGCTCAATTGCTTTTGCCACAGTTCCTTCACCAGTTCTTTTTAGGTGAATATTAGAGAAAACAGAAAAGAAAATGAGCATCCCCCAACCCTCCACCATTACGTTAGTTTGTTTCTTTAATTAGGTTCAACTTCTGTTTATTTCAGTTAGATCATTCCAGTTTTCACTGACTTATGGTTTCTATTGTCTTGGCAACACATCAGTCCTGCTCCCTCTCTCTTTTCTAGTTAGCCATAGAGAGCATTAATACCGGCCATTGTCTTCCTGTGCATTTATTAATCCTCAGAGGGTGTGACGGAAGTCAGAAGTTGAGTATTCCTGGGCCAGGTTCTCACTGTCAGCACAGACCTAAATGAAACATAAATCAATGTATCTGTTTCAAAGCATATTGTTCACAAATTCAAGTAGATATTTGGCCGCTTTTGGCAATGTAGCTATTGGATAGCATATGAAATATAAGCATATAAAATGGGAGTTAAGCAGTCTGGTTTTAGTAACTTTAATAAGTTATCTGTCTGGGCTCTTTACAACTAAAACCCAATTCTTGTACTCTATTTACATATGCCAGTTTGAATTTCATGGCTTTTTCTTGGTTCGACATGATATTTCCCCATTTGTTGTCATAGCTGGAAAGTGGGTAGCAAACGAAGCAGATGTTAAGGAGCGGACAGGATAGGCTCATGCTTAAGGTAGTCATTGATACTCTGGGATTGTATTCTTTTGCTGCTACTGTGATAGAACTTGGATGACATACTGCAAGATAAGAAGTCAGATATTTGATATGAGTACATTAATTGCTTCCTACTCCATAAGTATCTGATCAAATGTGCTAAGAATTTGCAGCTAAAATTAGGATCAGTGAGAACTATTTAATTTATAATGTCTAATACAAAGTGAATAAACAAGTTGCAACTAAATCACTTTGTCTCAGTTTCCATCTGGAAAATGGGAATAAAAATAACTAATCTAAGTAGAATGTTGTTGGGGAAGGCAAGTGTGAAGTATTGGCATATTACAGTGATGAGTACCATAGGAAAACCCACAGGAAAATTAATAATTGCTTTTTACAAGGATTTGATAAATATTACATAAATAAGCAAACTCTGCTAATCAGTTAGCAAAGATAATGAAATTAATTTTTGTTAGCTGAAGTTGAACACTCTTGAACTAAAATTGGTACGGCTACCCAAAAAAAAAAACCACCCTAAAATCCTGGCATAAGATTGTATTGCAATACAATCAACTCAAACTGGGCAACTTCCCAACTTTAAAGCTGTCTGGCTTTGTAACTTTAGTGATGAAGCTGTTGTTATTCATAAGAAAAACAGCAAACCCACTGCTGAATACAATTCTGAAACATTGCTTTTTTTAAAATAAATATCAGCCTCTATGCAGTATGTAATAAGACTCCATGCATCATCCCCAGACTTATAGCATATAAGTTCTGAGTGAATTTTCTTATAATTTACAAGTAAATCCATTAAGTAGATTAAGTTAAATTAATTAAAACCAGTATCCTATCAGAGATCTGTCATCTGTGATGACACTTTTGAATGGGGCTTGAATGACTTTCCTTACAAATAACACAGATATATCTAACTTTTTGATAATAAAAAACTATCAAAATCCCCTCTTTGAAGGGAGGCAAGCAATTGTTATGATTATTTAGGTTAGCAACAAGCTTGAGTCAAGTTAGCATGTGTCAGCATTTGCGGAGATCAAGCAAAGGAAAATAAAGAAGGGGTCTGAATATCTGTCTGAACAGGGAAAAGCAACTCTAAAACTGCTAGCTGGCTTGAAGACTCATGAGAGTAATGAAGTGGCAGTTTAAATGATGATTAAGTTGAACAGCATCTGCCAGGAGGACACAGAAAGCTCTGTCACCAGGGAAGAAAAACAAAACTACAATCTAAGAGACTGACAGCTCCCCATACTGATGTCCCCATATTCTCTTTTCTATATTCTCAGAAGACTTGGGAGCAATGCAGGTTTCCTCAGAGCACACTGAAAGAGCAGAAGCCTAGGTTAAGCACAATGTCTGATTTGAATGTCCCAGGAGTGACATCTAAGTAGTGTCCTTGTCTGGAAATTGCTCTAAGGAGCACTCCAACTGCTTAATTCTAAGCTTGCACTTAAATGTGTGACTGAAATTGTGCCTGTGACTCTCAGGATTGTGACCACTTTCTCATTGTCAATATTTTGTCTTACTTTGTCCTTCCCAGGCTATTGCTCCTTAAGGTGCCTCTAGACAATAACATGGTGAAGGTGATATTCTTTCTAGAAAAACCAAGGGGCTGCAGTTTGTTTGATGTATTGCCTGCTTTCTCTTCACTCTTTCCATAGGGCATCTTCCATCTGTAAATCTTTGCAAAGATTCTGCTTACTCTGTCTCATGTCCTTGTGGCTAAGTTGCTGTGTTGAGCAAAGAGATGGACCATACCTCATTCTCTGATGCTGCAGAGAGCCTATTGCCAGATCTGAGAGGTTGTAGAAAAAGTCCTTTGTTCACATGTTGGGGATCCCAAATAATATTTCATTATTTGGGGTCTGCCCACAAGTGATGATGGGGTATGAGAGCTTTATTGACAGGTAGCTGGCAGCAGAAGAGAATGACAATACCCCTGTATGTCAGTTTGACTCCCCACAAAGAAGCCACTTTGGTACCAGTTTACAGGCTGGAGCTAAAAGTACCATTTTTTTCTTGCAGCAAAACCAGAGGTCTCGGTACTTGTCTCCCTTCTGTCTTTGGAAATCAGTGGGAATACCGTGTTATAACTAAAATACTAATGAAATGAGATGGATGTTTTTACAGACGAGTTCTAACCCACAAGGTAATTCAAAATTCTGATAAATGGGAATGGTTGCTGCATCAGTTCATAGAGATGTATGGTTTAATTCTTCAGTTTGTATACAAATACTAAATCAATAGGATTCCTGTGCATGCAAAACTCACTCAAGTCAATTATCTCTACTGGGTGTTAGATTAGACTCTGCCTGCATGACAGGTTGTGTGCATGTTGACTGAAACCAAAACCAAGGATACTATGAAATGTACTTTGAAATTAAAGATACCACATAACTGATGAATAAGTTTACATTAGAAAAAAATAAAATTATTAAAAGAATTGTCATTAGCACTGTATCGGTAAAGATAACCTCTTCCATTTGACTGGAATCTGTCCACTTATGCTTGCATTGTTATTCTATCTGTTCCTAAATCATGTTGATTTCTATCTTTATTCACATGTCTAAAAGATGACATGTAAGCAACTGGCAATGAAGGAAAGGTGACTATTGTCAAGGCAACTGAAGACAACTGATTTATTAGCTACCTCAATTTGCCTCCCTTTTTGTCCTTCAAGTAGTCTACCCTCACTGAACTTAAGTTCCCATAAAGCAACGCCACCATCTACAGCTCAAAGATCAGACTCTCCACCATAACTGCACCTCTCTGTCCTGAGCTCAAGCTGTCTCAGATGTAATACCAGATTTCTTCTGTTGAAAATATAGCATATCACTTTAATCCAAAATTAGAGGTTGGTTTAAAAACTGACCTCTGCAGTACAGGACTACCCATGATAGCATAGAATTACAGAAGGGATAGGATTGGAAAGGACCATGAGATCACATAGTTTCAAACCTCCTGCCCGAGTAGGGACACCTCCCACTTAGCCAGATTCCTCAAGGCCCTGTCTAACCTGGTTTTGAACACTTTTAGGGATGGGGTATCCAGAGCTTCTCTGGGCTGTTCCAGTGTCTCGCCACTCTCAGAAAAGCACTATCAGAAAGGCATGAACGCATAGTAAGCAGAAGGTTTTAGTTCCAGAGCAATGCAAATTCCTCAGAAATTGGTGTTTCTGTACTTCAGTGGAAAAAAACCTCACCTTTGTTGGCAGTTGTAACTCATCAGGTGCATGTTACTGAGAGAGAATTCTTTTTCTACTACTAGAAATAGAAATCACAGAATAAAGATTGCTTTACCACTATCATTTTCTAGTGATTATTTCTTACTTTTCTTTGTTCCATGCTGCCGACCACACTGTGGCTTTGGCAGGCTAAAAGGGATACCTTCTCTCAGTTTCACAAAGGTGGGTATTAGGTTGCATTGCACAGCTGAGGGAACTGTGTTGTCCACAGTGACAGTGATAAAGCTAAAATCTTGTTACTTACAGATAATAAGAGTTGAAGAGAAGTGAGTGACTCCACAAATACTATTCTGCTCCACAGCCTTTACCCCCTCCTCCCCAAAGTAGTAAAGCCAATTTGTTAGTGGCTTTTGACTCCTTGTCTGCCCTAGAAGGGTCTGTTACTGCTTTTTGTACAAGTCTAATCTGGGAGACACAAAACCTTCAATATAGAAAAGGCCAGCGATTACTTGAATTTTCTGTCTGTAACCCTGGCTATGCCTATTTATGCACCATGTTCTCTATTGTCACCAGATGTACAGTTATGTGAAATAGCGCATGCAAATTGTTCTTAAGATGAAATCCTAAGTCACTCATGTTGCTCTTTCTAGCTTTCAGCACCAAGATGCTGGTTTATAGCTTTGGCATTAGTACAGTCAAGAAAGCTCTGCTTAAGTCTTCTGTAGTATGTTTTCACACACTTAACCAATTCATGATCAAAGGGGGCTTAAATGTGCTATTTAAGTATATCAGGGAACTGCAGGTAATAGCCATTTAAATTAAAACCCCCAAAAATCCAAATGTGTGTCAATTTACTTTACTTAATAGAAAACTAAGTGTCCACCAGACAAGAGAAATTCTTTTAGTGAAAAGCCACAGGAAAGTTAATAAGATTTCACTTCAAACAATATAATCCATGAGGTCAGTGGTACCTGATACTAATTTACACTAGATGAAGATCTGAGTTTGTTTATACTTCCAGACACCTACAGTGTCCATGCCATGCTATATTACATTAATACTTAAAGGAGTTAGAACTGATAACAGAAAATGACAGCATACGCCGAAAAGTGATTGACAATAGGTTGTGATTCGATGCAGCCATAGGGATCTGTTGTGCAAATACCTAAGCAATCAACAGAGAAGACTCAGAAGAATTTTGAAGATGCCATTCACAGAGAATTCATTCTCTAAGGAGCCACAGATGTCAGCAAAGACAACTCAGTGGCCTGGTTTAGCATTTGGGTTATTACCAGTAACTCCAGTGTACACAACCTCCAGGCTAGGAGAACCCACGTGTGTGTAATGGATCTGTTCACATGCTTACAGGATTCAGTCCTGTCAGAAAAAAATAATTTTTGGGGTGGATCTCGACAGTATTAACTGCAAAACCTGACTGCAGTCTGAGATCAGGACTCCCTACCCAAGCCGCCTTCAGGACTTTTAACTTTGGCACTTTGACCACTAGAGGGTAGTAACATACATTTGCACTAGGTGCCTAATGAATCGGAGACTGGAGTAAGACGTGAAAGATGATAAACGGAGTATCTCGTGTACAGAGAGAAGGTATCAGACCTGACCAACGTGTGTGTTATGCCCTTCATACATGTGTCACTGTATAGGCAATAATTCACTACTGTGAATCTATGAGAAGAATTATGGGCCAGCTAGGTGATCCATCTATGAAATTCCATGTTTGAAGTTAGTCATGTGCATACTTGTTTTCAAGATGTTGCCTTAGATGACAGAGAACAGAAAGCAACATGCTACATTACTTTCCATAGTTGTATGGGTAGCTGGGAATAGCTTAAATGCGTTATATGTTACTGATGCTGGTATGATTTCTGCGTGAGAGGGCAAGAAGTTTTTGACTTGTAATTACCCAAATCTTTAAAGATGGGGTGGAAATTTTTTTAAGCGATCTTGGTATTCAAACATCTGACTTGGGTTCACACAGAACTGACCTGCTGTTAAAAAGCTAGCCACGAGTCTCCCTATAAACATGTACATTTTGCAAAAGGATCTCTCAAACAGAAGGATTCAGTATAGTTTGTTCATAAATCTGAATCTTTTCCTGCCTTTAAATATCTTGTTCTCATCTGTCTTACTTTGTGTCCCTGATCCTATTTATACCATCTAGAGCTCTATCTAGAGCACCTATGAGTGACAAGTATCTTCAACTCGTGTTACTCATAGCATAATTTTTGCCACAATGGAAGTGAGAACAGAGTCTTGACCCTTTTGGTTTTCAGCTCTTCATGATTCTGTGTTTTAAAAGCAAGATTGTTTCTACTTGTCTCCTTTGAGATAGCCAGCTTGATTTCACATTATCAGTGGTCAGAGGGACATCATGACACATAAAAAGTTGCTAAGCTTTAGGAGAAAGTATTTTGGTTTGGGGTTTTTCTTCTGGTTTTGAGTGTCCAAAGATTTCACAAGCTTTGGCAAGAAACAGAACAAAAGCTGCCCTGTGGGTGTGGAATTGGGACTCTAAACTTGTTTTCAACCCCATTTCAGTTGTACACTTCTCAAATGATGCTGGGCAAATTATTTTATCTATCTCTATTACATGCCTGTTTCTGTGAGCTGGGTAGAGTCATTGCTGGGAGACGGATTGCCACATACATATGTCAGACCAGTACTTCTTAAAATACAGCTCTTACCCAGGTTTGGACCTCTACATCAAATTATAACATAAAATCTAATAATCTGTAAATGCTGACACGAACAATACACATGAAGCAGGAATCCCTCTTTTTAAAAATGTTTTTTTGCAAAATAGTTCACCAGAATGGAAACAGTGTTAAGAGCAGGTCTTGACTTTACCACCACTGATATTAATTTACTTGAAACATTTAAAGAAAGTGTATTTATACCTGCTCAGGATCCGGTCTGGAGACTTTTAAGAGACATGTGACACTATTTCCATGTAAGATCATTACAGTTAGCTTGCTTACTTCTACAGTTCCAGCTCAGGCCTATTTAATTAGTAATTCTTTACATGTGAGTTGTGTTGTTCATTTTAGGTATATTTCGTTTTTCTTAATATAAGTGGGATAAATGGATAAAACCATCAAATACCTCTTCTGTGGCCTCTCTCATCCTGTGCCTTGCAAGTTCTGGGACTGCTAATGACATTCTCTGATTTATCTGCTGAGGTGATGTTGTTCTGACCTGCAATAACAAGGTACATCATTGTTGGCTTACACGTTATAAAAATGATGCACAATGCATCTGAAAGTTAGAATAATACTTTGATGCAGCTCTTTGTCAGTTCTACAAATGGTTGCAGTTAATCGATGCTATAAAACTTTCCTTCAGGCACTAGTATTCAGTGTTCACACTGGGAAATGGAGTTTGAGTTTGGCATTTTAAACACCGGTCGTGTTGCCTGATGAAAGAACTTGGGGTTTGAAAATTCCTATCAGTAAAAAAAGCACAAAACTGCTGTTGAGTTATGGTATTTAAAAACATCTTTTGAGCACTGGGAGAAAATGGTACATTGGACAAACACTATTATTTTGCCACTTTTTTCCTTCCTGCAGACACTTTTATCTTGACATGGGGTTTACAGTCCTATCGGTGCATCCATGTCACTTTCGTCACTGTTAATGGAAGCTATGTGTATGAGCTGATGAGGACATACACAGAGTTCAAAATTCTTTTTTTCATTTTGTATTTTACAGATTTGTCATTATGAGATCAATTAGCTCCATCTCAAAGGGCTGTGCAAAGAAAAGAGACAAAGGAAAGGAAAGTTGCCCAGCTGATAACAAACTGTGGAAATTCCACAGGCTTTTTTCTGATGTTTTGATAGTGAATTATGGGATAGACATTTTCTTACATGTAAGTGCATCAAGAATAAAGATGGCATTCGGAATTTTGCTCTTTATGAAGTTCTCAAAATGACAACCTATCTATTGTGACCATTTTCTTAGGATTTCCCGAAATTCTGGACACTCAAAAAAGAACGACAGTTAGTAAAGATGCAAAAAGATCATGGTGGAAAAGGCTGAGATAAAAAGAACCCTTCTAGGAATCTCTTCTTATAGTACCCTCTGTAATGCATCTGAGGCAATCCCATGCCTAGAGAGCACAATATATCCTTAAGTGTATGTGACCTACTAACCACAGTGAAAAAAAAGAGGAGGTGAGCTGATTTACTGGTTTTCTAAGAGAATAACTTTTCCTTGGCAGGAGAAATCTGAAGAAGGCACTCATACTAATGTGTGCACTGCTACTCCCATAGGAACAACAGACCATTCTTCAGAGCCGCTGGGTCCTAGCTTTGCAGCAAAACTGCTGAAAAGTCAGTGCAAACTGACCATGTTTTAAAAAAAGATGATCCTTCAGTCCTGCTGTTGGAGTGTTTGTTGTTCTAATTTCTAGGCAGGCAGAAAAACCTAATATGCAAAGAATATATTTCTGCTACAACTTCTCAAGAGTCTCAGACTTTTCAAGGCTCTCCAAGTATATCATAAAGAGTAGGATAGAAATATTTTCTGAAAAGGAATGGAAAAAAGAAAATGAAGCTAAGGGCAATAACTGGATTTCAGACATCTTAACTTTGGGCTGCAAACTTTCAGCTAATTATAAGACCGTTGTATAAAAGGGCAGGGCATTTTTTGGTAACTAGGCCTCTGCCAGTGGAGTGGAGAATATCTGTGACACATAAACTAATTAGTTTGGCAACTGTTGATCAGAGTGACTTGCCCAAGCTCATGCAGTTTATCAAAAAGCAAAACCTGTGTAATAGAGCAGAGTCTTATTTTCCAAAGTTTGCTTATTCCACCACTTTGTAACACTTTCTTCCTGTTTCAGCTGAATCATTTAATCCGTACAATGCTGTAATTCATTTCAGCTTTTTATAACACCAGTAGGCGGAGATTTAAAAAGCACTTTGCTGTTCACCTTTTGGTCATCCTCATAACTTTCATTTGCGTGTTGTTTTATTTTGCTAGAGGCTTTCCCAACAGAATGGTGTTTTCTCTGAAAAGCTGGATCACCTATGAAGCTAGGAACTAGGACCTTCATGTGATCTGTCTTTCTTAGAATTTTATCTTTTGCACTTTCCACTGTTATATGTGGCAATTTGATGAATAGATACAGATCTGCTCACTGGTGCATAGTTGCCTCAGGTTCTTGGCTCCTTTGCTCTGCTTGCCTACTGCTTATCTTGGCACTCATTTTTTGAGTAATGCCTTTTGTTTTCTGTGAGACTGCTGTGAATAAAAGGAACAAAGCCCCACTTCTGCACCTCATCAGTCTCTCTGTCTTTTACCACATACCTCAGACAGTGTATTTCTATGAAGCAGAGAACTCTTTATCATTCATCATTGCCATCGCTACCTGGTCTGTCTTTACTTTTAACTCTTCCTTTCAACATTTTGTGGGAACCTAGGGCTGGATGTCCTCTTCTCAGATTCCCAATGGGTGCTAATCACTACAGATTGGTGCACTTTGCTATTTCCCACTATGTGTCAAATGCCAGGTATACTATATCTTCCAAGCCATGGCTTACCTTCAGATGACAACTCCTGTCTGAGGGTCATTTCTATAATTCTCCCTGCAGTAGGAATGGCAGGTTTTTATAACCAAGGAACTGAGTGCTTTTTTGTAGTTAAGACAAATTATCCAACAGCATAACATATACAATATTAAGCTGCATAACAAAAGCTCAGGAAGGAGCTTAGAGAGGCAAAATAACAGGAGGGAGGTTCCCAAATAATACCCTGCAGGCCTATTCCTAGGCCCATCACAAGGGCCATCAAAGTAGCCCACATGAGCACAGGAACTGAAATCAAGGAATCTCCAATCAGCTTTTAGACTAGGGCTCACTGCTTAGGGGTGGGACACATTACAGAATGCAAGGGAAAAATAGTTCTGGATTGTATAAGACTAACTATGGGATGTTTAGGTGGAGGAACCAAAGGTGGAGAAAGGGAGAGAAGTTTAGGTGATTTGGCAACGGACAGGAGTGGGAAAATAATAGTTATTTTTTGCAAAAAAAATCAGCAGGCAATTAAAAAGGGCTTGTTACATATATGTAATTGGCTAGTCAGAATACCTATGTGTCTACGCTCTGTGCCTGATCAGCACAGTCTGTCCTGTGTTCTTATTAAACTCTTTTCTAATTCTTTCCTGGGTGAGAGGTCTCTATTCCATGTGCATATGCATATGGGGGTGTGAGACCAGCAACCAGAGACAGATCACAGGCTGAAGAGCCTGTGTGTCTGTGGTGCAGTGACTGATCAAGCACGGGTGTGCAAGTGAGTGTGTGTGTGATCTCTCGCAAAGATCAAGCCAAATCAGCTGGTTAAGTAACATCAGAGTAAGGAGATGAAGGGGTTTCTATGGGCCAGTTCCAGATGCGAAAGCATCTATGCATCTCCAAGGATGAGAGCACTGGGGAGGCAGGGGGGAATGGGGTACTGGCCTCACTGGCAGGTGTCAGCAACTGAGCAGACTGGGACAAGGGGGCAGCTACTGTGAAGAGTGACTGTGAGTAACGTTGCAGGAGGTATGCACCTTGTGCATATACATATATATTCTCATTAATCGACTTCCATTCTGCTCGGCCAGAGAGGGGAGCAGGATAAGGCCATCAGTGCTTCCTAATCCCAAGAGTACTCCAGGTGTCTGTTGAGGAATTGTGCATCCAGCCCTGTAGGTATGTAGCGTATATTTAAGTCAAATTGTACCTCTTAGCTTCCTCTGGTAGTTGTTTTCCTGTGGTCTAGAGAATTAATATTTTTACTTGCTAATCCCAGTTTTATGCTACTTGAAATCTCTGTAGAGAAATGCAGGGATATTCTAGGATGTCAACTGAATGTTCCACGAATCATCTGTGACAAAATCTAGCAAATTTACTTTATTTAGTGTATTTGACATCATACAACTTCACTGCACATTGTCAGAGTGCCCATAAAGCATCCATGATAGCTGCTACTATGTGCTTAACAGTCTTTTCTTTATTATATAGTCCATCAGCTTGTGATCAGGCTGCACATGAATTTTGTAGCAGAAGCTGAATGAAAGGAATTGCTTCACAACAGAAAAACACAGCCAGAAACTGTGTTACTGTTTTCACATACCTATTTTTTATGTCTTCACCACTAAATGCTCTGGTCACTCAGCTCTACCATTTCTAGGCTCTCTTGCAGCTGGAACCGCTATGTAGAGCTCCAGGTTTTCGGGAGTGGTACCTCACTCAATTTTCTTTACTTTTTGGGGGTTCTTGAGCACTGATTAATTGATGCTACTTGTCTCCTGAGAAGCATACATATAATCTGAGGAGACAGCTGGCCACATGTTGCAGTGTCAAGTTTTTAAGGGCAAAGATAAGTTTATGGAAAAACAAATCTGTTGAGGACTAAGGCATACACAGAAACAACAGTGTGAAAAACAGTTGGATCCTGAGAGAGTTCTGCAGGAAAGAATAACATACGCTTGATCTGGACTTTTTCTTCCCTACATTTGTGTTTACAGGTACTGCTGGAGTCACAGTATTAGGGTAGGTGGACACTTGATCTGACAACCCAACACAGACATCCTGTGGTCTCTTGTACCTGTGGTCAGTTACCACATATCAGTCCTCTCTCTGAAGCATCTGATTGCTTTCAAGTTTAGTTTCCACCAAGGCCCAGTCAAAAGCTTCACACATTGAACCTATGGAGATTTCTGTATACCCATATTCTTATGAAATACAAAGTTTAGTGTATGAAAAATCTTCAGACTGAGGTATTCACATTGCCTTATTAAGCTGGAAAAAGCTTTATCTTTCTTAATAGTTTAATAGATCTGTGAGGCAGAGATAATGACAGCAGCAAGCTTGAGCAAAGGACATTAATATTTGCAAAGTGACAAAGACAGTCCACAGTACAGGGGAATTAATACTGTGAAAGAAGTTACCTACTTTGTTAATAAATGTTTTATAATCTTTTACCTTAATTCAGGTTGAAGCAAAGATGACATGTAGATGACAAGCTGTTAATTTTTCTGGGTGAGCTGTAAAAATGATGTACTAAAATATACAGAATGCCAAGCCCCATCCAGCTTGGCCTTAAACACTTCCAGGGATTCCCAAAATATGTTATTCCCAATACTACTTATCAAAGGGGTATCATATGCCCATAGGTATGTGGATGTAACATATGGTTCAGGCTGTGATACATTCATATTTATAATGATATAATAAATATTATGATCATTAATTATCATTATTCATATTTGCCCTAGCAGGGGGCAAATCATTGGTACTAGTTATTAGGTTATTCTAATTGGAGACAAACTCTTAGTTTATATGAACTCTTCTTACCACAAGACTACTATTGATTCATTCCATCATAATTAAACAAATCTATTGGTGACTTTTCTTGGAAGCCTTACACTTCCTATTTTTCATTACTAACTCCAAAAACACATTCAACTGAACAAATAAAAAATATTTATTAAAATGTTCTTATGGACCTTTTCCTTTGTTGTTACTCTAGCTTCTTGCATCATTTCATTATCAATCTTAGCCCTTCAAAATCTCATAGGAATAAAAAAGACAATAGCAATTGTCTAAGAAAGTGAACAAACATGAAGACTTTTATTAGACACAACCTAGTGTCAATGGGAGTGGGTGAAAAAAGCCAAAATATGCAAATAATTTTGCTCTGTCATAGAAGTATGATAAAACTGAGCAACATTCTATATCCTTTTTTATTCACTCCTTACTCAAGCATAACTTTTGCCAGCATCTGTGTTCAGTCATTCCTGAGAAAAATTTCTGGGATTTTGTCTCATAATGAGAACAATGAGACAAAAAGAATTAATGGGGAAATAAGTAAAAGCACTGAAGATGGTGCCAATACACTAACTATATACTTAAGTTTACACTGCCTGCTCATTTAAGCACAAGATGATACAGAATAAGGTCAGGGGAAATCATCCTATATTCATCCCCAAAGATATCTGATATATCCAATGACAGCAGGACCCTGTTTATTCAAAATACTTTTGGAACATCAAAACATTTGGATAAACAGGGCTTCAAATAATTGAGGGAGTTATTGTATAAGTAATTCACACCAGGGGGACATAACCTACATTCAAAGGAGTTTCAGATCAAAGGGGTACAGATAAATGGGATTTTTCTCCATACGAAAAAATAAAATAAACAGCATTTGATAATTCAGGAATCACTAAGTGTCCAAACTTTTTTTTTTTTTTTTCAAAAAGACTTTATGATGAAATATCAAAATTTTTGCAATAAGCCATACAGAAGAATACTACTATGCAATCAAAATAACTACACGAGAACAAAAGGTATGAGTTTGGGTTTTTTTGAGCATGTATGCATGTGTGTGTGTGCTTTTTTTTATGGCGGGTTTTGTTCTGTTTCTTTTAAACTCACTAATGTTTCGCTCAGTATCATATAAAGTTTATGAAATTTCTTGCTCTTATTTCAGCCATGCACAGATCTTCACCTTCTGCCACATTTTGTGGCGGAAGGTGGAGATTTGTAACATCTGTGGCTCTGTAACTCGTTTTCCCCAACACCCAACCAAAGCAAACCATAAAATACACAAGTTTGGTCTTGATGGCCAATACTATCTGATTGCTCATTTTTCTATTACTGTAATGACCCAGATATGGTTTATCTGCATGCAGACAAAATCTCCTATTAAATGTCCTCTAAAATACAGATTTTGGAATTTAAAAAGCGGTTAAGTGTAAAGATCTACACTGATACCCCCTGCACTGTTAATGTAGCAGCACGGATAATTTGCTAATTTAGACAAAAAAAAATGGCCTTTGCGTTTGTCTGAAAGTTACACTCACATTCCCATATTTCAGTATTGCTCTTTACTGTTTGTGAAAGGTCCTTTTAATAGTGGTGGTGGCAGCAGAGAAGACAGACTCAACATTTAAAGGGGGGTTAAAGATCTGAAAATATGACACATTCTGGTTCCACCCCAACATCTGATTTCTGTGATTACAAGCCCAGCCAGGAGATGCTTCTCGTGCCACCCTGCCTCACCTCAAACAGCCCCATCCCAGCTCTCTAGCCTTAGGGAAAGGAGGATCTCAAAGGGATGGTGTGTGGAAGGTGCCTTCTGTCTGAAGTTTCAGAGCCTCTTCTACAGCCACCTCAGACATACCAGATTGTCCTGCCGACTGCCCCCTGATATTTCTGAGCCTGGTAGTTAGGTGTTTGAGCCCTCGGGCCTGTCAGCGCTGCCATACCCAAGCCCTGCATCACACCCGGAGCACTTTTGCTCCTGGCCAGGGGCAGGCAGTGCCCCACTGGTCGCCATGGGGCAGGTCTCCCGTTTGGCAGCCAACCCTAACTGCCTGCCCCGCCCCTCTCCACAGGGTGCAGCCCTCTCAGCCCAAGACCCCCCCACTCCACTTTTGGTGGGAAGCGCTGTGTCCCGCTGCCGCCATGTCACCGACGCTGCTAGCCGGGCTCGCTGCCTCCTCTCTCCTTCCCCATCCGATCCCTCAGCTCCATCGGGGGTTGAAGAGCAGAAGGAACAACAGTACAGTGTGGGGCAGTGCCGACTCGGTTGTTGGCGTCGATTTCCTCATGCGCTTTTCCTCCCTCCTCAATGAGGAACTACGGGCTCAGGTGTGCTAAGCGATGTGCCTGGGCTCTTGAGGGGAAGGGGGTGGGAGCGTGATGAAAGGGTGAAAGAGGAACAGCTGTTGGGCTTGCGGGAAGGGAAGAATGATACTTGAAAAAAAAAGGTTGGGGGGAAGCAGTTTGGAGAAATAGCAATTTGATGTTGAGTTTGGTAGGGGTAGAAAGTAAACACTTGTGAGGGTTGGAGGGAACAGAAGTTGCCGTTGGAAAAATGTAGAGGCAACTCTCCTAGCAGAGCGGTCTGAGTGTGTGGTCACAAAGAGAGGAGCAGGAACGGTTTGGGACATTCTGGAGTTTGCTGACAGGTTGCTGTAAAGTGAGTAAAGATGAGCCGTAAAGAGCAAAGCAGGGAGAGGTTAAAGCAGGTGTTGGGGTTTTGTTTCATGAGGAGACAGGAGGATATTTTTCAATTAGTTTAAGGTTTCAGTCCACTGGTGTGGTTTCCTCCTGCCTCTTCATCGTGTTAACTCCTCTGCAACCTGTTGGTAGAGTTTTGTTGTCTGTGATGCAGGTAAAGAACCAGTTTCTAGTTTTATTCCAATTTTTGTTGGCAGCTTTTATTTGTAGATACAGGTATTGAAAAAAAGGTAGATTTTGCTCTTTAAAAAAACCCAACCAAACCTGAAATAGTATTTTCTCTCAATGAACAACAGATAATGATAAGGCCTCGTACAAGTTGTACCCTCTCTTCAGCTCTGCCTTTCTTTTATAAGCTTGTCAAGGCTTCCCTCTCTGCTTCCTCTCTTGAGAAAAAGCTTCTTCCTCTCTGAGAATCCTTGCTGTGTGTTGAGTCTCAGTTATAATTCGACAAGAATATCTTGACCAGTGTTCTGTCTGGAATGGAGCAGAGAAGAGAACATAAAAACAGAACTCAATTGAGGTATTGGTTTCAGCTTGATAGCCTTGGAGTGTGAATGAAAATTATGTGCTTTTTGGATTCAGGACAATACATAGGCTTCTGCATAACATACTTGTGGAGTCTTTTACTTCATCCAACTCCTCTGAGGGTTAAATACAGGCATAAGTACTTGGACAGAAATGATGAAAGTTTTCTTAGGCAGTGTAGGGCCTGTGGATCTAGTAATCAGTTCCCATTACTATCTAATCCCTGGATTTTCTACTGGCTGTCTAATTAAGATAATGGCCATGCCATTTTTGCTGTTTATCTAAAGATCTGAATTCTGTTTGCACCAGTCAAACTCAAAAGCAGGTCTGTCATCAAATCTACTGGTTACAGGATTGGCCCTGTCTTTTTCATACCTTTTTTCTCTTTGCCTTGCTCCCAGTCTCCCTATCCCCCTTCCCCCCCATACCCCATCC